>WBZZ01000322.1:15000-60000 GCA_019918135.1 Paulinella micropora
GTGCAAGCCTTGTTTGTGAACAAGGATGATCAAGTTGTACTAGCAACTATCCTGCTGTCGCAAGAACCATCACTGAAAAATTTTTTCCTTCGAAGTTCAAACAAAAGTTGTACTAGCAACTATCCTGCTGTCGCAAGAACCATCACTGAAAAATTTTTTCCTTCGAAGTTCAAACCTGAGGAACTATCAAATTTGAGCAGCAACATCAACCGTTCCTTATCTGCATGGGTGCAAGATTTATGGTAATCAAATTATTACTTTCTTCTGTTCAGAAATCTCAGCCAGTTACTAATCACAATGTAAGATAATTTCTTTTTAATAGTTCGAAAACACTATCGATGGAACGGCCACTGAAGTGTCTTCGAGTTTCGAAGGCGCCCGTTTGCAAACCAGAGACCCTCAAGCCAGCACGCGTCCGTCGAGCCAAGGGAAGAAAGCCTGGTGCCACCGTGTCGCAGGAGCATCATGATCAGTCAGCATTTGAGGGTGCTCATGCTAGCCCTGCAATCCAAGAGCATGCAACTGCGGCTGATTTAACAAAAGTTTTGGAAAAAGTAACAAAGAACACAGTGCGGGACGTAATAAAGGAAATAAAGCCTTTGTTTAAGCTAGGCACTGTCAAAAAGACAAAAAATGCCAAGCAGGATGATGGTGCCATCAACAAGATAAGAGATAAGCTGGACCAACAAGCTAAAAGCTTGGATGCAGCGGCTGCTGCAATCAACAAGTTCACAGATAAACTGAACAATACACATGAAAAGTCTGATTTGGAATCTGGGTCTGCTTCGGAAAATAGCAGCGAAGATGAAAAGGATTTTGAAAAACGATGCTGTAATTTCTGTGCAGTTCCTAGTTCTTACTATTTTGGACCAGTTGCACTGCCTCCTATCTCGTCGGTACCGACTCCTATCTCATCTGTACCAAGTCACCAAGAGCTCATGCATCAACAGATGCAGGTATCATCAGCTTCAGTCCTGGGCCAAGCCCAGGTCTGCCCATCGTGTCGTTCAACTTTCCAACACCCTACAGTTTCACAATTTTCTTACTCTTTCACTGTTCCTCTTCCTAGTTACATCGGTGGGACGATTTATCAAACACCACCTCATCCCGTTACGCACAGCCATGCAGAAAAGAAGAAAAAGAAAGCGCATTCTAGTAAGCGCTGCATTGCTTTTGAAAGGCAGAAAAAAATTCACGAGGTTGACTAATTTCTATCCTAGCTTTCCTGATCCAGATCTGTTTGTTATTTTGTTGAATGAAATTCGTAGTCTTAAGTAAATTCACTTGTACAGCCTGGTACTACTATGAATATTTATACTATCTCACTGTCAATATTATTCAAATTACAGGTAGTTAATGCATGACTTACAGTCGGAATCAGAACTTCCGAATCACACTGATACTGGAATATGTATGCAGACGAGGATTCTGAGTTTTAAATTTTTGAATCAAGTTAAACACAAATTTTAAATAAAGTTTGATACAGATGATACGCATTACAGATTTATAATACCCGTTTAAGTTGTAAATCATCTTTAATAACCGTTTGAACTTTAAAGCAACGTTCAGGTAACATTAATAACAATTAGTCACAGTCACACTGAAAAAGGTGACTAGATTTGAAATCAGCATTAAAATACGAGATTTATATTATTCAAAATAATAGTTAGCTTTTAAAACTTTGTAAAAAATTTAATTGTATTAAACAATTGCTAGTGATTTGGTAATATAATATTAAAACTTGAACAAAGAAAAACAACACATAACAAATCTCTACAGCAGCCGAAGTACGAAGGCAGCAGGAAAGCCGCTACAAAAGGTTTGTAACTGTTTGATTTTGAAAAATTCAATCAAAAACTAATAATTCATAACAAATTTCACATTAATATAACTAGATTAAAAAAAATCCTGAGGTCGTACCATCCAAATGTGAGCAAGGTAAAGTTTTATTTCCCAAGGTAAAAATTTTCCCAATAATAATTTTTCGCTGTCTGGGGTTGTGGTGTTTAGTGACGTGTCATTATTCAAATCTCTAGTAAAAGTAAAGCGGTTCCGAACCCTCTCGTCTATTGGGTTATGGGCCTTGGCAGCGCTAAGTGACTCTGGCACTGCAAGCAAGGAAGGAAGAAGACCATCGCCGACCTGGGAGGCGACTGTCAGTGAAAAGGTTGGTGCCATTCCAAAAATTAGCACACAAACAGGGACTCTGGGCGGCCCTTTGGCTCAGTTTTTGAACGCATTGTACCTGTCCCCCCTTTTGGTTAGGTGACCTGCGTTGGGGGGGAAAGACGATAGCACTCCAGTGTGACTGCTACAACTGCTACATTGTTACAAAGGAAAACAGTCAGTAAGACCTCAATGAGTTTTAGTACTCTAAGAGGCACAGACAAAAACAAAGTCAGCATGACGGCCAAAGGACACTACGACGGGAGAACCCCGTTCAAGGCATTTCAATGAGAAATAGTTTTAGCCCTAGTGGCAAAAGGACTCAAGGGGGCACTAAAGACCCCTCAAGAACATATTAGGCTAGTGCATGAGAGTAATGTAAGTGCTCTACACAGCAAGGGGAAAACAGTTCCCAACTACATGTGGAGGTGGCCCGGGGAGAGAGAGCAGGAAAGCAATCAGCAAGAGGGAGAGGAAAAATAAGGTTGAGAGAGGAGGAAGAAGAAGCTGAGTTAGACTCAGGGTCAGACAGGGAAAACCTTACCTCTTATTTTACTGAGACAGAAAGACAGCCTACGTTAGGGGGAGATAGTGGTAAGAGTGAGCAAAAGGGAGGAGAAGAGAGCGTGGAGGAGAGGGGGAGAGTGAGTAGTCAGCTTTCACCTACTTATTCCACACCAACGACAACAATCAAGACGAAGAGCAAGGAGCAAGTAGAGGAAAAAGAGAAGGAAGATAGAATCATAAGAGCATATGAGGAGAGTTTGGAGCATGAGATGAAAAGACAGAGAGAGGAAGCTTTTTCGTTTGTGTTTGATAAGCTAGCAGGTAAAGCCAAGAGTGTGGCAGATTTGGTGAGAGACACCTCACCAGACTTTGGTCAGAACTTGCACACTGTGTGGGCAAGACTAACCAAAAGGTTTGGTAAGGTGAGTGAGGAAGATGTGCAAGATAAAATAAATGCGATGAATGCATGAACATTTGATGAGGGGTGTGATTATGCGCCGCAGTTTGATGCGTTTGTTGCGTTAGATGAAGAGCTAAAGGCAGTAGGCCATAAAACACCCCACAGAACAATGGAAACAATAATCACTAATGCCTTGCAAAACCCTGAGTATGCATCAGAGGGGGTGAGAAAGGATTGGGGAGGATGGATGAGCACGCTGAAGATGAATAAGAAGCAGCATGCATGGTCTTTTGAGGAATGGTGGGAGGAGTTGGAAGAAAGAGCGTTGAAGATAGATAGGAACAAAGAGAGAGAGAGAGAAGAAGATGAAGAAAGAAAAAGCACACGCAGGGAAAGATGCCAACAAAAGAGAGGAAGGGCAGAGAGGTGTGTGTTTTGGGTTTCAAAGAGAGAGTGGATGTAAGTGGGGGGATGAGTGTCGTTTTGCTCATACAGAGGGGTCATTCACTATGCGTAGTGTGCCTGGGGTGTGCTACCTGTTTGAACAGTCAGGCAGCTGTGATAGATCTAACTGTAGGTTTAAACACACCACTGCTAATAAGAAAGGGGGAGGGAAAGGAACAGGAACGAGAAAGAAGACGAGGAAGAAAGGAGAGAAATGTTTTAATTGTAACATGGAGGGGCATGTGTTCTCCGCATGTGAGAGGGAGTGCAGGATGTGTGGGGGGTGAGCATAGACTGCATGAATGTGAAGAGATGAAGAAGGCGAGAGAAGAGCCAGGTGAGAAGGAAGAACCGAGAGAGAAAGAAAAGAGAGGAAAAGTGGAACATGGAAAGTTTGGTAGGGGGAGTAAGTCAGACACAGATAGGGGGAGTGAGTCAGACACAGATGAGGAAGGTGAGGTGAAAGCATTGAAAAGGATGACGAGATTTTTGACAGGGCGAGACAGAACAGGCATGGTAAAGGAGAAGGCCCACATGGGCAAAGTGATGGTAGTACAAGAGAGTGTAATCTATCGTCGATGTGCTGAGGGGCGAGTGTCAGGTGAGCAGCAATGTTTTGTGTGCACTGATGACATGGAGAGTGAGAATGTGTTGTTGCGAGAGGCAGCGTATGGTCTGTTGAGAGGGCGGTTTTGCGGGATGTACACAGATCAGGAAAGAGAGAGTGAGAAGGAAGCCCCCGTGATGGGGGAGCAAAACAAAGATAGCCAGCCTAAACCTTTAGTTGATCAGGAGAAGAAGAAGAGAGAGAGGGCGAAGCGCTCAAGCGCCGAAGCAAGAAAAAGAAGGGGAAAGCCGGAAAGGCTGTGTCCACTCGGAAGAGCCCAATGAAAGGGCAAATTTGTTTTATGAAGTCGGGGAACCAAGTTGGCTCTGACAACGACGACCAACGCGACGGACATGCGGTGGCCAGCGATATCGACAGCGAGAGCGGTTCAGGCTCAGATCTGGAGGCCCGGCGAAGATGGGTGGGGCGCGCGGAGCACATGTGGTTCTACGACCCTGGTGGCGGACTCAAGCGGCGACAAGTGGGCGGCTGGCAGCAGGAAAGCTGAGCAAAGGGACTGCTTCAAGAGATCAAGGGAGCGGGGGAGCGCGCGGTGGGCGGCCCTACGACTGTGATATTTTTACGCTCTATTAGCAGTCCAATTTGAGCGTGACTTCATTGGCAAGTCAGATAGAGTTAATGCATATAGTCGTTAGTGCGGCTTCGGAAATTTCTGAATAGTGCTACACATATTTACCATCATATATGCGAGGTTAGTAGCATAAGGTAGATAGGGCCGTTATTCCTAAATAGGGGGAGCAAGGGATAATTTATTAATTAATAATAGTGTTTAGTCATACCTGCCCACCCCAATGACAATTACCTATTTTACCTATATCACTCTAAGTGTAACGGTGAATTTAATGCTTTGGCGGTCTGGGGTTGTGATGTTTAGTGACGTGTCATTATTTAAATCTCTAGTAAAACTAAAGTTCCGAACCCTCTGGTTTATTGACGGCCACCTGTCATCAGTGTGACAGAGTCAAGTTTCTATTATTAATATTAATAATCATGTGACTACTGTCACTACTATGATCAGGACTTTCGCCATCACTCGCTGCCCAATGCGGCCGGAAGTCACCAGTGTTTACCGGTGCCGGGTCCTCTGACTCGGGACTGTGTCAATCGGCCCGCGGCGGGGTGCCGCATCAAGTCACGTATTATATATCATGTGACGCTTCAAGGCTCATAACCGTGCCCCAATTGACGAAGGGCCTCCCGGCGCAATGCTTCCCGTCGTCACAAGTTAACCTGCAACCTGTGTGATACCGGGCGCCCCCCTCTTACCGGTCGTCGAGTTGACGGGTGACTTCCCACAACGCAGAATTTATATATACAACAATAATGAGGACAATTTCCGCCAGTCCAAACTACTGAAGTCAGAAAAGATGTACCGCCCAAAATTGACCCATGTAACGTACGAATATGAGTAAAAAAGGTAATGGTGAAAAGCTAGTGCCACCAGTACCAGAACAAGTACTAAAATTGACTGCATTAATATTACTAATAATACTAATAACAGTAGTTTGAACATATTATGTTATCTACCATGGTAGAAATGTAAAAAGTGACATGTAAAAAGTGAACGTGACTGGTAATTGAAACTTGAATAAAAGTTACCAAGAGAAGAGGAATGGAGTCACATGATAAGTGGAAAGAGGGCAAGGAGGCGCAGCAAGGATGCGGAGGAGAATTTGTCCTGAAAGCTCACAAGCCAACCTGAACATGCTTGTAAATGCATTTTTACTTTCGACCATATCATTAGATGAAGCATGTCAAGATGTCCAAGTGTTACAGTGACTCAATATTTAATAATACAACAACTATCTAACGACTTGTAGAATGAGGAATACCTAACGTAGAAGGGACTCCGTACTCTCCAAGCCAAGGATAACCGACAGACCGGAACATAGAGTAATGCCATTATATACCGGGTGGGCCGGCATAAAAGCTTACCAGTATCCATTTGCAAAGTTTTACATCTATCGGTACGGCTGTCCTGCTTCAGTTCGCTGTTTGGCAGATGACATTGTTGTAGCGGGAGATGGTGGTATCAGTAGCTGCAGCGTGTGGGTGGGCCGCGGTAGTAGTCGCATTCCGCACAGGCCCTAGAATAGTGCCGCGGTAGATCTCCTGCTGGTGTGTTTTGTGAGTATTGCTCCCCATCGTATGGGAAAGAGGGCAGTGGCTGCTGTAGGCGGCTGTGGCGATGATGAAAGGCGAAAGGAGGAGGGCGAGGCGCGGCAGGTCGGTCGCGCGGCAGAACGTAGTCGGTGCAGCCCAACACCAGCGCGTGGTCCCTATGCACGTAATGACTATGCATGCATGTGTATGTATGTATGTATGTATGTATGTATGTATGAATGTATGTATGAATGTATGTATGAATGTATGTATGAATGCATGCATGCATGCTTGTATGTATGAGTAGATAAATACACATTTTACTGGGTCGTTTTTTCGTTCCTCAAAAACGACCTTCGTAAAATGTATCGTCCTTCCTATTCATTTCCCGCAAATCAATACAAAGCATCAAAACATCAAAATAAAAAGCAAAATTTTTGATAAATACAAGGAAGCAGAATAAAGAAATTCCTTTATATTTTTACAGAAAAAATAAAAGTAAAGCGAAAAAATAAAAGTAAAGCAAAATTTTTTTTTAAGTAAAGCAATCTCATGTGGCGCACCAACTCCTATAATACAAACAACAAAATAGCCTTCTACAGCACACTACAAGAAAACGTGTATGTATCATCTTCCTCTGTCGTGTTTTGTCTCTTACTCATTATCAAATTCTGCACCACTGCACCAACGCACCAGCGCGCTGGGGGTCGTGGCGTCGGCAAGAAAAAATAGGTTTGAAATTTCCAAAATTTCATTATCTATTGCCACTTTGTCCCGCTCGTCTCATTTTTTCCACTTTTTCCCGTCTGGATTTTTTCACCAGAAAATCCTCCAGTCAAAAAATTGTTTCAATTGTATGAAGAGTTTTCGTCTTCATGCTTTTGACAGTTTCTATTTTTTTATGGTGAGTGGTGGTAAATTAGTTCTTGAGGACAATTGTCAATAGCTCGCTATTGACTAAATTCCATTATAAATCTAATATTTGTTTCTTCTTCCTTATTCTATCTGAGGTTCTCACATTACTTTCATCAATGTTTTCCCTTTTTAATAATCTCTGTTTGTTTCGTTCCTTAGTTATTTTTTTCTCTTTATCTTTTACTTGATTTTCTTCATCTACTGATTTAGTAAATTCAGTTTTTTGAAGTTCTCGCGGTGATACTAATTCATGATCAGATAGAACGATTTTAAAGCCAGACCTACCTATTACTTTGTAAATCTGCTTACTAAACTGCTTTCCACCTTTTTCAAACATCCGTCTCTTTAATTCCTTTCTTACATTATCGCCGACATTGAATTCATTAATAAGGTTATCACGAGTGATAGTCTGTTTATTTTTGTCTCTTCTAGCAAAGACATCCACCGGTCTGGCTTGAATTCCCCTATGTAATTTATGATTATAAGCATTAACCAAATCTTGAATATAACTTACCCAGTCAAAATTTCTATTTGTTTCAAATAATAAATCCAACCACCTTCTACTTCTTATAACTCTATCAACAACCGCTAAGGCTCTATGGTCGCCTACTTCAACCACATCGTGCTTAATACCATTTTGAATAAAATAATCACGAGTAGCACCTTTATATTCTCCTCCGCTGTCTGTTGTAATTGATTTAGGTTTATAAGGTATAGATTTCAAAGCATAATAAACTTCTTTCGCTGTTTTATTTTTTAATGGAATGATTATTAAATATCTTGAATGACAATCAATCCAAACAAGCATCCAAGCATATCCTTTATTTCCTTTCTTATTTTTTATCTTACTCATATCGGCTAAGTCTAAGAAAACTTGGTCTAATGGATTATCAACCCATATAGTATTCCATATTTTCGGGTTCTTTTTCTGGTGGTGTATTTCAAGGGCTTCTTCTTCTTTTGTTCTTTGAATTTCTTCTCCAGTTGGTGTGTCTTCTGATTGACTATTACGATTTTGATTATTAATAATTGTATGTTTATGGTCTAAATCTGGCATTTATATAGTATGAGATTTTCAAAGTCAAATGTAAAAAACAAAAAATATAAAGTCATTAGTCCGAAAGGTAAGGTTATTAATTTTGGAGATATCAGATACGAACATTATAAAGACCGCATAGGGTTATACTCACATTTAGACCATCTGGATAGAAAGAAGAAAAAACTATAGAGCAAGAGCAAAAGCAATAAGAAACTCAAAAGGAGAATTAACTTTTAATAATCTGGAATATAGTAATTATTATTCTTATCATTTCCTTTGGTAATATCTAAAACTTCAAAAACATCCGTGAGACATCATCACCTTTTTCTTTCTTATTTGTCTTTTCAGATTGATTATAAACATTAACAGAAATGTTCGATTTCTTACCTTTGCCTTTCTTAGGCTTGATTTCTTCTTCACTACTCTCGCTTTCGCTTTCTTCACTCTCAGGCTCTGGCTTCTTACTCTTCTTCTTTTCTCTCTTAGTTTCCGCTTTCTTTCTTCTTATCTTCATTTTTGCCATCTTTTCAGCAATGATATCAGTAAAATCACATTCACTTTCGCTATCACTGCTTTGCTCTGGTGTGTCATCTTGTTCCTTTTCATTAATGATATCGGTAGCCACATTTTTATTTTCTATCTCTGCTATTTTTTGTTCCATGTCTTCGTCTTCGCTTTTAACCGCATTTCGGTATTGTTCCAACACCTTTTTAGCATGTTCCATCTTTCGTTGTTTTGCTTTTGCTTTTATTCCTTCCACAGCACTCCCCCAGTTCTTACGACTTGCTTCGGGAGACGGCATTTTAGAATCTCACTTCGTGCTTCGCACTCTCGCTATGGATTCAACTTGTTGAATCTATATTCTAAAAATATTCTATACTAAGATTATTATATTTTAGTATTTTTAAAATACAATATTTATTTTATATGTCAATGTCGCAATATAAATCATTACTTGGCCTTAAGGAGTTGGCGGTTGATAGTCTAAACATACTTAACTTAGACCTTACCAACACAAACATAGTCGGTCTGAATACAGACAGAGTGCCAGAAGATGAAAACCCTTTGAACCTCTACTATACGGATTTACGATTTGACACAAGATTATCTACCAAATCAACTACAGACATAAAAGAAGGAAAACATCTATACTATACAGAGCAACAAGTAAGTGACAACGACGAAGTCAAAGCCTCAACTCAACACAGAAGCAATACAAGTAATCCGCACCAAACCAGTCTATACAATTTGATAGACACTAACATATCCGCTCCAACGGTCGGGCAATACTTAACATATAATGATGTAGATGGTAAATGGAGAAATACAACAATCGGCTCAATTGATACACTCTCTGACGTAGTCATTACAGCACCAGTGGCGATGAATAGTTATCTCACATATAACTCAATAAACTGGGTAAATAAAACTTTTCCAATAAATGTTGATGAATTCGGCAACATTAATATGGGCGGTAATTTGAATATAACAGGAGTTAATTTATTAAATACGAAAGATGTTGATACTTGGATATCTGAGCACGAAGACAATAATGATAAAGTGTCCGCAGATGGTTCAATTAATACACACAGCGATGTTTTAATTACAGGCACACCCGCCAATAACCAACTACTCATTTATAGCACGGGGCAATGGCGCAATACAAACTCTCCTTTTGTAAGATTAGATGGTCTCGCCATGATGATAGCGGATTTAAATATGGGAGGATTTAACGTAACAAATGTTGGTAATGTTGATGGTATTGATGTTTCCGCTCTTGATAGTTCTGTGGTAAAACTAACAGGAGACCAAACCATAACAGGAAACAAAATATTTACTACTTATTTGAGTGTAAAAGATTCAAATCCATTAAACACGGGTAAGTTATTCTTCATTTACAACAATAATATGGGTTCTATTTATTCGTCAGAGATAGGTGGTGCAACAGGATATCCACTATCTATTGTCGGTTCAACCATAACACTCGCTCCAACAACAGGGGGTGGAATAACATTGACAAGCAATGTTTTAAATTTTAGTGGCACAACAGCAATCAGCGGACTTCCAGCACCATTCTACGATGGTGATGCTTCAACGAAAGCATACACTGATACTAAACTGGCCAAGGACGGCACAACGGCTATGACGGGCAGTTTAAATATGGGTGGTTTTGCTATTACAAATGTTGGTAATGTTGATGGTATTGATGTTTCTGCCCTTGATACTTCTGTGGTTAAACTAACAGGAGACCAAACCATAGCAGGAACCAAAACATTCAGCAATGTGGTAAATGCTAGTGCGGGGATTGATATGAAAAGTCAAAGCATAACAAATGTTAATCTTGTTGATGGTGTTGATGTTTCCGCCCTTGATACTTCGGTGGTTAAACTAACAGGAGACCAAACCATAGCAGGGAATAAAAAATTTACATCAACTTTGGAAGTAAGTGGTTCGTCCAATCCTACTACTTTTGATGGTATTTGCATAGCCTTTGATACAAAAATAGGAATGATTGCAGCCCAAAAAACAGCCACAGCGACCTGGTATCCGATACAAATAACGGGCTCGTATGTAGAGTTATATTCGGGTGATACTTTGATTATAACCGCATCTGGCACTACACTATCTTTGAACAACAACAAAATTACAAATTTAGCAACTCCTACATTATCAACAGACGGAGCGAATAAAAGTTATGTTGATACTAATTTCGTGGGACTAACAGGAGACCAAACAATAACAGGAATTAAAACATTCAATGGGACGAGAACCGAGATAAAATATTTAACTCTAACAAACACGGCGGATTTTAATAATGTGGATATTACTAATGGCGGAAATATAACATATAATGGGGCGCGGATATTAAACCAAAATGGAGGAGATATATTCTTTTCACAGACAACGGGCGATTATCAGTATTTCTTATTTACTTTAAATACTGCTACAAGCGGAACCGCGAACTAACGAGGTTATGTATTCACGAATGTAGCATCTGATGTAAAAGGGGCGGGACTTTATATTTCAAAACTTTTGGATAATAAAAGTGCTTCGTCTGATATTGTCCGTTTTAACAATGCTGGCGGTATGCGGTTTTATGGAGCCTTAGATATGAACTCAAACAGCATAACAAATGGCGGAACAATAACAGGAACAACAATTACTTCAACCGCGGGGATATCAACGACGACACTAACCGCAAGCGGATTATTAACAGCGACAGGAGGATCTAGCATAGTCATACAAGGAAATACTAATGGAGGTAATACAAGAGGAATATTTTTGTGGGACACTGGCAACACCAGTTATGGCATTTATATGGCTTCAAATGTGGGAGCCACAAATACCAGAAGTCTAGCGGGAGGGTCTGCGGTTGCAGGCAATGATTTCACTTCTTTTGCCGTTAGATTTAGGGTAAGTAATGTTTCAACCGACGGATTTATATGGGAGAACTCGTCCGAACAATTATTAATTTCATTGAACGGGGCAAACGGGACTTTATGGACGAAAGGATTAATAACGGCTAGTGCGGGGATATCAACAACGACATTGGCAACGAGCGATAAAATAACAACAGCATCAGGTAAGCCGATAATCATCGGAAGTACAACAAAATCAGCGAATGGTGCGACTGGGGGTTTAGAATTATGCGGAACAAATATCGGAGGCGCCCATTTACAGGCAATAGTATCCGATGCTTATCCAACATTTCAATTATTGAACTGGGCACACGACAATATAGGTATAAGTTTTGATGCTTATTATGACGGCTCAAACTGGAAATCAAGTAATTCTGGCTCAAACTTTCAAATATACAAAATCTCAAACAAACTTGCTTTTTATTATAATACTGGAACAACAGCGGGAAATAATATAACTTGGACTGAGGCTATGAATATTAATATATCAGGAGAGGTAGTCATCCCAACAGCATCCAGCGGTTTTTTAACCATACGAAAAAAACCCGCTTCTACCGTTGACGCACAACTATATTTTAAATCGGGAGGATATACGAATTATGGAGCAATTGTTTCTTCTACTGGTTTGCTTCACGCTTGGACTACTTCAAACTCTACTACTGGCGAGCCGTCTGGTAGTTATAATTATATTCCGCTAAATGGTGCTTGGACAAACTCATCGGACAGGCGATTAAAATCAGATATTAAAATATTAGACTGCGGTGATTGTTGTGATAAACTTATGAAAATAAACTGCTGTTCATATTATTTGAAATCAGACGAAAAGAAAGAACAAAAGAACCACGGATTTATTGCTGATGAAGTTAAAAAAATATTTCCTGAATTTGTATCTGAAAGTGGGATAAAAGCGGACGATGGAGATGGCTACCTTGAAGGCATAACATATACAAGTTTTATACCGATATTAGTCAGTGCTTTTCAACACATGGCGGAAAAGGTAGTTAATTTAGAAAAAGAAAATAAAAAGCTTATGAATATATTACAAGACCAAGCAAACCAATTAGCAGAAATCAGAGCAGTCGTATTTTCAAATGTCAAATAATACAACTAGACTTCACAGACCACCACCTATTATGGATATGGATGGCGAACTAACTCCAGAATTAAAGTCCCGTGTTCTTGAAGTAGAACTAAAGACTGAGGAAAAAAAAATAGAGCACGAATTGGAAGATAACTGGAATTGTTGTTGTATAAAAACAGACCGACAGACAGCCGACTTATTAAATACTTATTTCAAATGGGTATCATTGTCGCCATTATAGCCCTTTGTATTGTAAGGCTATCTGAAAAGAACTTACCTTGTGAGGTTGCTAACACTTATGTCGGAATTTTAACACTATTGATTGGCATTTGCCTTCCATCACCTTCTTCAACCAAAAAGTAAATTAAATACCAAAGACTGATAAACCAAGCATATTGTTTCTTTGTCTGTATTTTTTCTGTAATTGTAATATTTTTTCTTTATTTTCTTCTCTATATTTTTTCTTTTTTTGTAATATTTGTTCTTGGTTTTCTACATAGTATTCTTTGTTTTTTTTGTGTTATTCGCTCCTTATTTTGTTCATACCAATCCTTCTTTTTTGTGATAATTGTTCTTTATTTAGTTCTCTCCATTCTTTATGAGGTCTGCATTCTATTTTTTTATTAACACAATTTTCAGTTTGTCTTATTGTTTCTCCTTCTCGCTTTCTCAGTTGGTCTAAATGTTCGCACGGGTATTGTTCAAGTAATTCAATATAATTATCATTATGTTGAATTATATCAAAACTAGTATTATAATGATATTTACTATTTATGTATCGTGTGTAGGTTCTTCTGTGGTCGACAAGTCGTTGGGCTAATGTTTGTGTAGTAGAACCAATATATATTTGGTCGGTCTGGTATGATCGATAGCATAAATTTTTCCTTCTTTGTAGTCTGGCATTGGTTTTATATGGTTTATTATGGTTATGTTTAAATAGAATAACATTCATATAAAGTAGTTTTATACCAAGAAGCATCATTACCTGCACAGAATAAAGGAATACTTTCGCTAAATGACCGACAATCGTTTAAACCATTGTTAATATAAATACAAGTAAAATTATTATTTAGACCCGATTGAATACAATGAATACAATTCGCCGTTTTCTTACCAAAATCTCTATTTAAAATGAAAAAATCACACATAGTCCGAGCGATAGCCGAGCACACAAATAATAATATTAATAACATTTTTATATATTATATTATATAATTTATGAGTGAGTTCAAATATCAGCGGATTATTTTTCTAAGCAATGATTTTGCTGGAGGAAGCAAAACATTTAATAAAAATATTCAAATGTCATTCACACCAACCAAAATGAATGTTAAGTTTATCCACTATATGAACGACCAGACCGAAACCAAAACCAGAATTCTTTATATGGACAGAATTGGAATTATTGGAACATTTGCTGACAGCACCACAGCAAACATTTCAAACCTCGGTTATAATTTGGGTGTTGTCGGATGGTCGGACGGTCAATATACATTTAAAGTCCTTGAAACTGACAGCGGAAATATTGACACAGGAAATTTAGCGGGGCGAATTGTTGTGTGTTTAGAATTTCTTGCTTAATAATGATATTTATCAACTACACTCTCGTTGCTACCGCAACTCCCGTTTGTTGATAAACATCGAACACCATTTTATTTTAAACCATAAAGAAAAAACGATGTTTTAGAATAAGAGAGAGTGCGACAGCACGAAGCGCAATTCTAAAATATCAATGGAAAAGATAAACAATGTCAAGGTGAAGCCAGTAAAACAAGAGGGGGATGGAAACAAAAAAGCCAAGGGTTATAAATTATTCAATGAGCCGTATGCTAACATATTTTTGCTTGCCCGTAAGAAGAGCGGGAAAACGACAGCACTCTTTGAAATACTGAAACGGACTACAGACAGAAAAACCCGCATTGTCATTATTGCTTCAACGATACACAAGGATTACATTTATAAAGCAATAGTAAAGCACTTTAAGAACAGGGGTAACCCGATGGCAATATATACCTTTCTTAAATCAGATGGTGTAAATGTCATTGATTATGAGTTAGACAAACTGAACAGACAGGACGAGCAACACGAAGGAGAAGTAAAACAGGACAAAGAAGAAATAGAGAAGCCACAATTTCTTTATTTCGGAAAAGAAGAAAAAAAGAAACAGAGCGCCGCGGAGGCGAAAGAAAGGCCAAGTAAATATATTTCTCCAGAGGTTATTTTTGTTTTGGACGATTTAGGGAGTGGATTAAGAGACAAGTCCGTAAGTGATTTGTTAAAAAAGAACAGACACTATAAATCAAAGGTGATTATGTCAAGCCAGTATTTAAACGACCTACGGCCAGAAGCCATTAAGCAGTTAGATTATTTATTAATCTTTCCGGGCCAGTCTCAGGATAAAATGGAACTAGTGTATAAACACTTAGACTTATCTTTTGACTTTGATTACTTTCTTCAAAAGTATTACGAAGCAACAAAGGAGAGATTTAATTTTCTTTATGTCTCAAGTGTTGATGATGAGTTAAGAAAAAACTTTGCCTATCGCATGAAATAATTATTTTTGTAATTATTTTTTCTGTATTATATATTTCACTATCTTTTATGGTTGTTAAAACAACTCGTGTTGAAGTCATTCCAACAATCGGCAAACGAACTATTAACTCAAGCACAAACATGGCTGGAGGCAAAAAGAAGACTGGTCGCAAGAAGAAGCAAGGAGGCAAGGGACAAGCAGGTGGTAAAATCAACTGGCAAAAAGTTGGCAAAACCGCAATGGCAGTTGATAAATTTCTTCGCGGTAATAAGTGAATCTCTAGGACTGCGGGAGCATTAAGTAGTGTCGGGGTGCCTTACGCAGATAGTGTTGGTGCTGTAGCATCAAGACTGGGGTATGGTAAGCAGAGAGGACGCGGCGCCTTGAAGTTCTAAAGATATTTTATTCTGACTTCGTCATCATAAAACATCGATGACCATTATTTTTTCCTAAAATGAAAAAACGATGGTTTAGAATATAGATTCAACAAGTTGAATCCATAGTGAGAGTGCGTAGCACGAAGTGAAATTCCAAAATATCAAATGGTCGCTAAGACTAAAAATGTGAAAAGGGCAAAAGTCCGTCCGCCGCGGGCTTATAGGAATAAAAGCGGGAAGCCGTATATTATCCAGAAGGGTAAAAAATATTATCTTAATTTCGGTAAAAAGACAAATGATATGAGCACACTTCAAATTGTTAAACTTTTATGAAATATCTAAATCGGCCAAAGACAAGACGGACACCTAAGCGAAAAGAAGACTTAAGGAAAGTCCAGAGCCTTTCAGAGATTGAGCAAAATACTAGAACTGCCATTAATGACCACTTAGACAAACTCAGAAAGGAGAAATACGATAAGATTGATGAGATAAACCAAAAAGAGAAAAAAGCACAGGCGGATGCTGAAGAAGAAAAGAAGAGGCAAGAAAGAAAAGACATAGCAGATGCTAAGGAAAGGCAGGATGAGTTAGCAAGGATAATGAACTATCCGACATCAAGGAACGACAAGAACAAAAAGACAGAGAACTAAGAAGGGAGCAAAAACTCATAGAGGATTTACAATACGAACAGCAAAGGAACCAAAGATTAGCCATTATGCCACCACCACAACAACAATATATTATGCCTGCACAGCAGGGACAGCCACAAGCACCGCCATTAGGAGCACCACCACAAGCACCGCCCTTACCTAATTTAGGAGATGAAACACCATTGAAAACGAAAGAGCAATATGAGGAAGAAAAAAAGCAAAAGCAGAAAGATATTGAAACACTGAAATTAGCAGGATATACAGATAAGTTCATAAAAAAGATGAGTCGTAAAGACTTACAAAAAGCCAGTCAAGATATTCAGACGGCTATAGCCACAGCAACATCTTTAGAGGAACAGAAAAAGTTAGCAGAAGAATATAAAGAAAAACTTGAAAAGGAAGAAAAGAAAGCAGAAGAAAAGGGTAAGCATTTTGAACATTTACAAATTAATCAATTTTTAATCTCAGCATTTTCAAAAACTTATCACCCAAATATTACTATAAAGAGTTAGCACAGGCTTTAAAAAAGAGACTAGATAGTGATGGACATAAAAAATTAAATTACAAAGACACTTCAAAGTGGATTATTGACATGATTAAAAGGTTTAATATTGATGTTGGAAATGAAAAGGAAAACGTAAAAAGAAAAGTAGCGGATTATGCTAGATATGAAGATTATATGGGTATTAATGAGCAAAAAGGTAATTGAGCGAAGACATTAGAAGAATTAATTGATAAAGTATTTTCAATAGCAAAAATAGAAAAATACTTAGCCCGCAAAGATTGGAAACACACAATGAACAAACATGATTTTGTAAATACTCTAACAAACAAAATGACAATAGCCCCAAATGTGGATAAACAAGTTTCAACGGATTTAAATATTGACGAGGGGATGCCACCCCCTAACATAACCCCTACGATTACCCCGCCATTAGAGCCAGAGCCAGAGCCACAGCCAGACGCGCCACAGCAACCAGAGCCACAGCAAGAGGAGCCAGAGCAACAACAGCAAGAGCCACAGGAACGGAGAGGGGCGGGGACTAATGACCAACGAAATAGACGACATAATGAAAAATATGGATGGTATTTAGGAACAATTGCGAGTGATGAAATCTACAAGTTGAAGCCCGGAAGCAGAAAGCGATACGGATTTATTATGAATTTGGACAATCTCATTGGATTAGTGTTTTTGTAAGTATGGATAAAGACAGAAGTGTTGAAGTGTATGACCCTTTGGCTGAATATCAACCGACGGAAGACTTTCAACACAAAAATGAAACAACTAATAGATAAAAGTAATCCAAGCACATACCTGCTTATGAAAGTAAATCAAGTTAAGAACCAATCAAACACCTCTGACACATGCGGATTTCATTCTATGAGATGTTTAATGGAGCGAGCGAAAGGCAACCGCTTTAAGTTTGCTAGTGGATATACAGACTTAAAAGAAGATGAAGAAGAAAAGTTAAAAGCACAGAATGGTTATGGTGATGCTTTTAACACATACATTTGATATTTGTTTCAGACTTCGTCTTTAACAAACATCGGGGGCTACGCACTTTGAAGGATTACAATAAGCATTAATTTTTTTGAAAAAGAAAAAAACGATGGTTTAGAATAAGTGAGAGTGCGAAAGCACGAAGCGCAATTCTAAACTATCTATAATATACAATGGATTACAAGGGCGGGCGAAGTAGTGGTATCTATTACATAAATAGTAAAAATAGAATAACTGGAACAGACAGCGACTTTACACACGAGATAAACTTAAAATCACTAAACAATCCAACTCACTGCAAAATTCTTCATATTTATGTGCCGAAATCATATTACTCTGTGGCAAGTCCTTACAATACTTTTACATTATCCGAAGACGGGTATGAGGCTTTAATTACGATACCTGAAGGAAACTACACAATGAACAACTTAAAAAATAAACTATCTGAGATACTGACGGCAGACAGCCCGAATGACTATACTTATGTAGTCTCAAGCAACAATACAAACACGGAAGCGGAGGATGGTAAATTAACATTCAGTGTTTCAAATAATGGAGGTATTCAACCGCGGTTTATATTTGATGGTCATACACGTATTCATGAGGTTATGGGTTTTGATAGAAATTCAACATATTTCTTTGTCAATGATTTTATTAAATCGCCAAATGTGATTATTCTAACTGGAGAAAAGACTTTGTATCTTCAATCGGATTTGGTTAATGAAGGTGATAATCATGTGCTACAAGAAATATACACAGCCAACGAAATTCCTTTTGGTTCTGTTATCTATGATGGAAGCGGGTCTGAGTATGGTAAAACATTGTCCGCTAATTCAAACAATGTATTCAGGTTTTACTTGACGGACGAAAACGACCAAGCAATTAATCTTAATGGTTTAGGTATCGTTATGACATTGTTGGTTTATCGTGAAACTAATTATTTTAGTTTATTTAATTCATTTTTCAATTTGTTGAAATCCAGATGATATTTGAGAATTACGCTTCGTGCTACGCACTCTCGTTTATTCTCAAACATCGACAACCATTAATTATTTTTTACGATGTTTTATGATGATGAAGTCAGAATAAAATATCAATTTATTTTAATTATTTATTTTTTTCTATAAATATATTTCGTGTATTAATCAACTTACACTACTTCAAAAACAAAACAAAAATGCCTGTCCAATACGGCGGAGAACTTACTCATAGCCAAAGCGAACTTATTCGCGGTAAGTATTCGCTTAACAAACTTACTGCCCGCGAGAGTCTTGCGACTGTGCCAATTACCACCGTGGGAGGAATTGAATCAACTTTTGAAATTCCAACTCGTCCTTTGAACCTTGCGAGGTCTGTGTTGCGATTTACCTACACACCAGAGACACCTAATGGTGGTGGAAGATACAACAGAATTCCAATGGACTGCCTGCCAATGATTAAAACGATTGAACTGCGAAGCCGAAGCGGTCAGTATTTGTGTAATCTTCAACATGTGGGAAATTACACTAAGATGATTTGGAAGCCTGAGATTTCCTATGATAGATTTATGGCTTTGGATAACCACGAGGCTGGCTCTGGTTATGGTGCTATGCTTCAAAAGTGTAATGTGCCAAATGATACACAAGCCTCTCCTGCTGATAGAAAGGCTATGACGGATGCTGGCTATGCTAACTTACTAGATGATGGAGCAACTGCTTTCACTGCTATTGGTGATAGTAGTGGTGGTGATGAATCCGCCCACATTGTAACGCGTATAACCGAAATGGTGCGAACATTGGGGTCTAGAATTCAAGATTTCGCAGCACAGCCCCCTGTCGCAGCCCGCCGAAATGATGATTTGCTTGTTGCGGCAGGAACAGGTGCCTCCTCTGTTGTAAATGTTGCTTATGAGGAGGCTAAGTATTTTGAAGGAGGAACCGATAATGGCGCTAACCCAGTTATCAATGTGTCTATTCCTCTGGGTATGCTTTTTGGAACCATTTTTGAAATTGATAAGACAATCGGATTTAACGAAATTCTTGATTTGAGGATTGTGTGGGAGAGTACAAACAAAACATTGTTTTATGGAACTGATGCCCTTAGTGTTGGAGCAGGAGCAACGATGGCTGCACGGTCTGCAAATATTACCAATCTTAACCTCTTTCTTGCCGTTGAAACCGACCCTAATGTTATCTTGGGTGTTCAACAAAAGATTGCGGGTGAGGGCTTTTCGTTCAAGACCGAATATCCTATCTCTTGGAAAACTAATCTCGCGGCGGGCACTCAGTCATTCGTTTTGAAGATGAACCGCTCGCAGGGTGAGAGAATTCGCCGAATTTACACTAGCGGTTTTAATAATACCGAAACGTCAAACACAGCATTTGATTGCGATAACCGAGCACAGGCTAAGATTACTTCTTATTATACTACTTTGGATAGTAATAGAATTCAGCAGTTTGATATCGCTTGCGCCCGCGATGAAGACTATATGCTTTTGAAGGAAAAAGTTAAGGGTTCTGCTATTTTGAACTCTAATGTGTATAAATATAATGTATGGAAAAATTTCCTGAACAACTGGCGTAAGTTGGCTTGTTAGTGCTTCACCGAAAGCGGTTTTCATATTGTTGGTTTCAATATTACCATCATATCCAACTTTGACATTTACGAAATCTCCGTCTGAATTTTGTGCGATTAAATTTCTCTGGTGAGACATCTCTTGTATATAAACAAAAAAAATATTTTTTATTTTCTTTTTGATGTTTTAGAATTGCGCTTCGTGCTGACGCACTCCCGCTATGGATTCAACTTGTTGAATCTATATTCTAAAACATCGTTTTTTCGATGTTTATCAACAAACGAGAATGAGCAAAGCGAATGAGAGTGAAGTTGATAAATATCAACTCATCATAATTTCAATTCCCTTAACAACAATAGTCCTCTGAAGAATAGCATAAGTATAATAATTCAATTGGACTGCTCCCTCCGCACTCCATTCATACCGCCGTTCGGTATCCAAGGACAGACCAGCCACTTCATAGCCCTCTTCTTCTCGCTTGTCATAAAGTGGGCGGTTGTGATCCCAGAAATCAACGTGAAACCACCATTAATACACGAATATGGTCATTAACTCAGACAAATGCGACTGTTTCTTTTAATAGTAATGTGGCGGAATTAAAAACTCAAGCAAACAATACTTCAACTGCTATTCTAACAAGTAAAAGAAGAATAAAATATCGGACTGGTATGGGAGTTGTTGGACGCTTTACTGCTATATGGACGACTGATGACACAAAAGACTATTATTCTTGTGTAGGAATTGGTGAAAGTGATTTTTCAAATGGTTTCTATTTTTATAAAACTAATGTCGGGATGCGAATTCTACATGCCAAAGGAGGGGCAGCAACTTATATTCAACAAGCAAACTGAGATGACCCGTGCGATGGAACAAAAGATATGCATGTTATTGATTGGAGTAAAGGAAATGTATTCCAAATTCAATTCCAATATTTAGGCTTTGGTGCTATAAGGTTTTCTATTGAAAATCCTACAACGGGAGAATTTCAATTAGTTCATACTATTAAGTATGCGATTGCCAACACATGTGTAAGTCTAAGAAACACTACTTTACCATTTACCGCACTAATGAGGAATGATGCTTCTACCGGAATTCAAACTCTTAAAACAGCAAGTGTTGGATTATTTATTGAAGGAAGTAATACAATAAACACAAGTATAACAAACGATGTGGAAGGAAGTAAAGCGGCAAACACAACTGAAAGCCCTATTATTAGTATCAGGAATAAAGCAACATTTGATGCGGGCGGTGCTAATTTAACAAATTATTCAAATGTTTATCACACTTTGATAAGTATTACAAATGAAGATACTAAGTCAAATGTTGTCAGAATGGTATTAAATGGAACACTAACTGGAGCAAGTTTTGCAGATGTTGATTCTAAGTATTCAATTGTAGATACTGACACAAAGGCGAGTGCTATCGCAAACGGAACAACAATTTTTAAACTATATGTTAATTCTCAATCAACTCAACAAATCAATCTTAGAAGTTATGATATATACCTATCACCGAGTGATGTATTAATTTTACGCAGAAGTCTGTCTCTGCTGGTGGAGGAGGAAATATCAATATTATCGCTAACTTAGTTGAGGATCAGTGATACAGAAAGCAAAAAAAAATTAATTGAATAAAATATCAATGATTTAAATAATCTTTTTTATGTCATCCACATTTTGGCACCACTGCTGTTAAACTAACCATTCAAGGTATGGTTTATCAATTTTGGCTACATCTTCAATGTTTTTGTGTGCATATTTTCCATATTGAAGAACAACATCTTTCTTTAATATACATCCTTCTTCTGTACATTCTGTAGCAGTCTCTATATCACCTACGGATGTAGCAGTCGCTATCTCTTCTCCTACATTCGCCTTTATTTCCGTGATACCTGTCTCTTTTAAATCACTCGCCTTAAAAGGAGTGCTCTCTTCTTTGTCCGTTATGGTCTCCAATGGAATAACTACTTTCACATTGTAGTCGCGGGGTTTGTATTGTTCATAGAAAAATACAATGTCTGGCTTAGTCCATTTAATAGTTGGCTTTTTTATTTCGTTGTCAAGGTTCCATTTTTCAATTTCGTTCAAGTAGTCCTGTTTGGTGTTGAGGTCAGTCATCTTATATAAAGATTTTTAAAATCTTTTAGCAAAAATATTAAGTGTATTTTTTTACTTCACTTTTAATGTCAGTAAATTTATCAAACCACTGCTGTTTCATAACCCATTCGAGATATGGTTTGTCAATGGTAGCAACATCTTGAATTTTCTTACCTTTATACTTACCGAATGGAAAAATATCCCTTGGCTTGCCTTCTCTACTTTTTTCAATTGCCTTAATTTCTTCGTCAATCATCTGTTGGACATCTCTTACTGAAAAGAATTCCTTATTCTTCTCAATTGAAAATCGTCCAAATTTTTCAGATAGTCTGGTGAGGGTTGACATTGGTCTATATAGAGTGGTAAAAAATTTTATGGAAAAAAATTAATTATTTGATTTTTATTTAAGCAGTTATTTGATATCCGAAAGGGATACTATTATTTTCGTTGATAAACTCGCGTCCACTCCATTTATTCTCATTAACTTTCTTTTTTATGTTTGTCTTATGAACTATGCTGAAATAGTTAATGTTTTTTTGTTTGCTATTTCGTGATAAATGAACTCTTAGGAATTGTTTTTCTCTTGTATTAACAATACTTTCACCCCCATCCATTTTTTCATATACATCTGGAGTAAGTTCTTTTGAATTTAATCCCTTACCTCTAAAATGATAGTATCTCTTTTTAACTCCTTCATTTTCAAAACATTCTACAATATGAACTCCTTTCTCTATATGTTTAATGTCCTTCTCAGTAAGATAAGGAATGAATGCTTCATTAGTTGTAAATTCTAACATATACAATTTAGGAGCGACCCATATTTCTCTTATTATCTTACAACATTCTCCTAAGTCATCTGTTATTCCACCAAGAGATTTATCTCCAAGTCTTGTTATTAGTTTGGAGAACCTCGCATGCAACACTAAACTATCGGTATCGGTGTAATAGAAGTCGGCTTCTATGTCTTTATTCGGATTAGCCTCTTTTATGTAGCTATACATAATTCGTCTGCTATATGCTAGAATGAAAGCCCCGTAGTGAGAAGGTTTGGTTATGCTCTCTTCAATTATTTCTTCCTTTCTAGGAATTCCAGATACATGCCATAGTTTGTTTCCGTCTTTATCTTTGAATTCAACCACATCAGATATGTAATTATTCGTCCAAAATTTCCAATACTCCTCATTTGATTTAATATATTCTGCTTCTGTTGGGATAGGTCGTTGTATCATCTTTCCGTATAACGAATTCATGAATAGTTTGGCTAACAAATATTGCGGTGTTCCTTTTTCGCTATTTTCTTTCGCCTTAAACATTTCTAATATATATTCTTTGAATACTGGTTCTGCCTCCTCTGTATAGTATCCTTTATGAATTGTTATATCGTAGCATTCCTTAATCATATCTTCAATATCAACACTTGTAAGCCATTGGTCTTTCATATCCGCTAAATTCCATTTTAAGGAGCTTATTTTATTTCTCTGACCTATTCTTGAATGTAATATGTCTTTTGGAGAGATATAATCAACATTGTAAATATCGATAGGAAGATTATTATAATCAAATGGTGCGATAGCCTGCTTAATTTCTCCAACCATAAATAAATTAAGCATCGCTGTTGGGTATAAAGATACGACATCCGCATCAACTAAATAATCGGTTAATTCTTCAAATGTGATTTTCCCTGCTAAATAGTCCTTTTATTGTTTTGAAACAAATCTTTTTTTGCTTGGATATGTTCTCGCTACTATTACTGCTTTTCTGAATGCTTTTTCTTGTTTAATAGTTGGAAGTCTAACATCGTGCTTACCATCAATCATTTTCTTCCAGATATTGAAAGCAAGGCTTGAGGTTGAAATATATGAAGTAAGATTGACAGAGTGCTTTTCAAATATATTAGTATTGAGTCTGTCATATAGTTCTTTCAACCCCATAACATCACACTTTAAATATTCAAGACATTTATTTCTTAATTCTTCACTCATTGTTTCCCAAGTAGAAGCCTTGTCGTGGTCAAAATCTCCTTTCAATACTTCACACTTCATAGTTTCTAAATTCTTTTTTAGACTTCCTTCAGTATGCCTTTTTAAATCCCACATTTTAATATTCTCAAATTGTAAAGAAATTATTGAACCGTTATTAATCATATGAGATTTTGGTTTAATACATCTTCTTATTAATTCCTGTTGAATAAAGTAGTGGTCGAAGTTCGCCCCGTTAAAACCATTCACATATAAAATTAGTGTTTCTTCATCTTCTTCTTCTTCTTCGTTTTTATTGAGAGAACAATTTTTACAATCGGACTCAAGGATCGTCCACGTGAAAAGTATAGCTATTAAGTCATACCTTTATCTAAGGTGGAAACTTAGTTATTAAATCGAGCGTATTAATTGAAAGTATTAATATTAGGTCGCTTGGTATTAATCTTATTAATATTAATGTTTATGTTTAGATATGTTGCGTAATATGTAGCTTAAGTATTCATGTTATTAATATTAATGTTTATGTTTGCATCAGTAGTAATATACTAGAATGATCGGAGTGAGTGAAAATTAGTAGTTCAGTGAATATGTCTGGACAGTAGTATGAGAAGGGAGAGGAAAAAAAAAAGAAAAAAAAAAAGGAGAGAGAGAGAGAGAGAGAGAGAGAGAGAGAGAGAGAGAGAGAGAGAAAGAGAGGGGCAAGTGAAGGAGTGGTTTGTTGGTGTGGTTGGGAGACCATATTCGTTGGACGGAGTCAGGCGGAGGATTCTTCAAAGACCATGCTGGTGGATGGTTGCTGTTGTGTGTGTGTGTGTGTGTTTTTTTTTTATATAAACTTATTTATGCATACATAAATATATATATGTATGCATATAAGTTAATTATTAATTAATTAATTAATTTTTTTTTTGTTTTTGATGTTTTTTGTGTGTGTGTGTGTGTGTGTGTGTGTGTTGTAGTCATTGTTGTTATTATTATCATTATTATTATTATGTTTTTGTTGTTCTAGGAGGTGAGCTTTTATCCGCTTTTTGAAGATGTTGAGTGATGTTGTGTCCTTGATATCTTGTGGGAGTTGGTTCCATTGATGCAGGAACAGTTTTGTTTGATATGGGGTGTTGTGGTCGATGAATAAGTTGCTTTTGATTGAGTGTCGAGTATGGTATGAATGGATATGATTTGTTGGGGTGAAGGTGTTGTCATGTAGTGGTCTGTTGAGTTCTTTGGCGGGATGGATGAATGGGTGGATTTCTATACAAACTCTTAGTTTATATAGTTGAGTGATATCAAGGATTTCGAGTTGGTCGAGGAGCGGTTTAGTATGTGATCGGTAATGAGTCTTGGCTATTATTCTGATGATTTTTTATGTATTTTTATGAGTGGTTGTATGTATTTTTTGTTTTTGTCATGGGTCCCCCAGATGGAGATGTGTTGAATGAGATGAGGGAAGATGTGCGTGTAGTATAGTTGTTTCATGATTGTTGTGTGGAGAAATTGTTGTGCGTATCGGAGAGAAGTGATTGTTGGCTGTAGTTTGCGTATGATGTTGCTTATGTGTTGATTGTATCGCAGGTTGTGTTGGAGTGTTATGCCTAGTAGTTTGGCATGTTTACATTGTTCAAGTGTGTAGTTGTTTATGTTTATTGTTACGTTCTGTTTGGTTTTGTGGAAGATTGTGTATGTTGTTTTGGTTGGGTTTGGTACGAGGTTGTTGGAGTGGAAGTAGTTGATTAGTTTGGTTATTTCTGTCTGTGTTTTTTGTTGTAGGTTGTTGGGTGATTTTGCTGTTATTATAAATGTTGTGTCGTCTGCATATGTGTATACTGTTCCTTGTTTTATTATGTTTATAATGTCATTAATATATAGCAAAAAGAAAGTAGTAGATAGCGTGCTGCCTTGCGGAATGCCATGTGTTATAGTGCGTTTGTGTGATTTTGCGTGCTGTGTGTGTACTTCTTGAGCTCGGTTTGAAAAGTAGGATGCAAAGAAATTAACAGTGTCTTCGGAAAAATTGAAGTTTGTCCTGAGTTTCTTAATTAACTTTGCATGTTCTACTGTGTCGTAGGCTTTTGACAAGTCTACGTAAAGCGCTAGCACGAGTTCTTCTCTGTCTTTGTGTTTGTGTATTTGGTTTAGGATAGTCTGGACTGTCATTGTCGTGTTTGAGTTCGGGCGGAAGGCGTATTGCGTATGTGATATTATGTTATGTTTCGTTAGATGGTCCATGACTTGTTTATTTATTATTGTGTCGAAGATTTTAGCTATTATTGGTAGTAATGAAATAGGTCTGTAGTTTACTGGCATGCTTGTGTCGCTAGCTTTGTATATTTCTATTACTTTAGTTGTTTTTAGTGCATCTGGGTAACTATTTTCCTTTATTGCTTTATTAAATAGTTCTGTGAGCGTGGGTGCGATGTAAGTGTGCATGTCTTTTATTATTGCAGGCTTTATTTTATATATGTCTTCTGCTTTGTCTCTGTTTATGTTTTTGAGTGTTTTTTGTACTGTGTCCTGTGTTATAGTTTGTAGTTTGAAGCTAGGGTGTGTGTGTGTCTCTGCCGCTACAATTTCTTCCTGTTCTATCTTTGGTATGTTGTTGCTTGTTTTCTTGCCTATTGTTATGTAATGATCGTTGAATGCATTTGCTATGTCTGTTGGGTCTGTGTATGTTTTGTTGTTGTAGTACGCTACTGCTGGTGATTTTCTTGGTGGTTTGTTGTTTGGGACTAGTTCTTTGAGTTTTCTGTGTTGTTTCTTCGGATTGTATTTGTTTTCTTCTAGTACTCTCATTATTTCTTCTTGCTTTGCTTTGTGTATTATTTTGTTTACTTTGTATTTGTGTGTTGTGTAAGCTCGCTTGTTTTCTACCGTTGGGTTATCTTTCCATCTATTGTATAGCGCGTGTCGTTTTCTTATTTGTCTTTTTATTTTTGGTTTACACCAGCTTTTTCTTCTGTTGCTTTGTTTGGGCTTCCTCTCATAGTGTTCTATAACTTTTGTTATTGTTGACTGTAGCTCTCGAAATTTTTGGTTTGTGTCTGTGTTTTCTGTGCCTTGTGCTATGTATTCTAGCTGTGTTTTTAGGTCTGCTATTATAGATTCTCTGTGTTTGTTGTAATTGCTGTTTGTAACTCTTGGTGTCACGTCTGTGTCTGGTTTGTTTGTTCGTGTATGTATTATTGCGTATATTGGGTGATGGTCAGATATGCATGGGCTGATTATGTTTGATTCAATGTCGGTGTTGATGTTGGTGAGTATCATGTCAATGAGCGTGCTTGAGTTGTGGTGTATGTCGTGTCGTGTTGCTTTGTTTATTGTCGTGTATAGATTGTTATGTATAATGAACTCATGCATATCTGTGTGCGGTTTGTGTATGTTGTCTAGGAGATTATAATTAAGGTCTCCCACTATTGTTATTGTGCTTGCTGGTGCTTTGTGTAGAATGTTGTCTATTCTATTCTGAAGCGCCTGTATAAAATCTTTATCGTGATTTTTGAGCGGGCGTCTATACATACCTATTATTGTGTGTATTGGCTTGCTTTTTAGCTTATTATTATATATTTGTATGATTAGAGGTGTTTGGCATGACTGTGATATGTTTTGTTTTTTGTCTATTGTGATATGCATGTTGCTTTTGTAGTAGATTGAGATGTCTATGTGATGTTCTGCAGTGTACATGGGAATGGGGAATGTATTATTGCTGATTGGTTGTTGGATGTAGTTGTCTGTGAGTATGATGATGTCTGATTGGAAGTGTAGTAATTGGAGTTGTATAAGTAGATGTTGGTGGTGTGCTTTGAGTGAGTGGATGTTGGTGTGGTAAATGCTGAGTGTTGTGTTATGTTTATTATTGATATTATTGTTATTATTATTATAATTATTATTATTAATTTTGTTTTCTTTTTCTATTTTTTTCTTATCACTGCTACTTTCTTGACTGGATTATGTGATTGTTTGTTAGACCATTCTAATGCTAACTTTCTTCCTCTATCTAAGAGTAAATCAAGAAATTTAGAAATACAATCTTTACCACCGAAATATTTAAATCCCTCAGTTCCTTGTGTATATCCGACTATATAGCAGTCGTGGATATCAAAGTCATCAGAAATCATTGTTTCTCCATGTTTCTAGGTCATAATGAAGAATTTCATTTTTGTTATTGTATTTTTCTTTGTGGAATTTAGTTATTAAATGTCGTTGTCCGTTCTTTAAAATTCTAGTATTAGCATAATTTATTCTTTTTGGGTTGCATGTGCTTATTGAAATATTCATACAAACATTTTTCGCATTTGCTTTTATATCTTTTGATTAATCCGAAATAATGATTATTCTCCAAGAAAATCATAATGTCTGCTTCTTCTCCGATATTATTTGTGCTTATAGTTCCTTTTGTATAAGCATTCGTAATTTCGTATGTCTTCCCCTCCTTTATCAAAGCATTAAGGATTTTTACTGCTGTAGAAAATGGAATTGGACAATCATTAGAAAGATTGAATTGTTCTATAATATCATTACATCTTTTTCTGTTAATGAGTGGCATATTAAGAATGTCTTTACACAGAAAGAATAAGCAATTATTATTTTTGCTAGCGGGAGATATTAATATACTTTCTTCTGATTTTGTTTTTTTACATTTATATTTCCCTTCATAGCAACCGCCTCCGTTTTCTTGAATTACTACTACCTTAGCATATTCAATAATCCTGTCATAACCTAATCCAGATGCTTCAATATTGCTTATGTTAAACTCATTCAACATTTCAATAAAATCATAATAGTTTTTTATTTGAAACGAATTAAATGTTTTCTTTTTATAATATTGCTGTTGGCATTCAAGACAACAAAAAAAATTGATTTTTCTGTTTTGGTTGGAATTTCAGTTTTGGTTGAAATTTTGATTTTGGGTGAAAATTTGAATTTTTCAAATTAACGGCTATATTCGTCCGCAAAATATCGTAAATTTTCGCGAAATGTTACCGTTAAATTTGAAAATTTGAATTTTTGTCACAAAAATGAAAAACTGTCACAAAAATGAAAATCTGACACAAAAATGAAAAACTAATTTTTGTTGTTGTCTTGAATGTCAACAGCAATATCTATTTAATTCTTCGTGGTCTGTTATGTATGTAATAGTAATATGAACGTCGGCATTTCCTGTCATACCATTTCTTTTCGCATCTAATAGTATAGGAATTAGAACCTCTCGCTCTAATGCATCAGTATCATAAAAGTTTATGTCTAATCCTTGCTTCTCGTATGTAAGAGAGTTTAATCTATTGTCCCGCCTAGATTTTAACTCTACTACTTTAAATTCCCTTTTGTTTTCTCTAGTTTCGGTTTTCCTCAAATTCGCCCTTACCTTCGCTAGTTCTACATTCTTCTTTGTTGGTCTGGGTGGTAGTGGTCTGTAAAAATATAAAGGAATTTCTTTATTCTGCTTCCTTGTATTTATCAAAAATTTTGCTTTTTTATTTTGATGTTTTGATGCTTTGTATTGATTTGCGGGAAATGAATAGGAAGGACGATACATTTTACGAAGGTCGTTTTTGAGGAACGAAAAAACGACCCAGTAAAATGTGTATTTATCTACTTGTATGTATTTATTTATGTATGTATGTATGTATGTATGCATGTATGTATGTATGCATGTATGTATGTATGTATGTATGTATGTATGTGTGTATGTACGTATGTATGTATGTATCTATGTATGTCTGTATGTCTGTATGTATGTATATATGTATGTATATGTCTGTATGTATATGTAACATGTATGCATGCATGTATGTATTTATGTATGTATTTATGTATGTAACATGTATGCATGTATGCATGTATGTATTTGTATGTAGTATATTATGTATGTATGTATCTCATGATATCTGTTATCTCATGTATGTCATGTCATGTATGTCCTGTATGTACCTGTCCTGGATGTACATGTAGTGTATGTACATGTAAGTGTATGTACGTATAAGTGTATGTACGTATAAGTGTATGTACATGTAAGTGTATGTACATGTATGTAAGTGTATATACATGTAAGTGTTTGTACATTCATGCAAGTGTGTGCATGCAAGCGTATGCATGTAGGCGTATGCATGTAACTGTATGCATATAACTGTAACTGTATGCATGTCAGTGTGTGTACATGTCAGTGTATGTACATGTCAGTGTACGTACATGTCAGTGTATGTACATGTCAGTGTATGTACATGTCAGTGTATGTACATGTCAGTGTATGTACATGTCAGTGTATGTACATGTCAGTGTATGTACATGTCAGTGTATGTACATGTCAGTGTATGCACATGTAAGTGTATGCATGTAAGTGTATGCATGTAAGTGTATGCATGTAAGTGTATGCATGTAATGTATGCATGTAATGTATGCATGTAGCTATGTATGTATGTAAGTGTATGCATGTAAGTGTATGCATGTAATATATGCATGTAATGTATGCATGTAATGTATGTAGCTATGTATGTACCTAGATATGTACCTATGTATGTACCTAGGTATGTACCTATGTATGTATGCATGTATGCATCTATGTATAGATGCATGTATGCATCTATGTATAGATGCATCTATGCATAGATGCATAGAGGTATGTACCTATGTATGTACCTATGTATGTATGCATGTATGCATCTATGTATAGGTGCATCTATGCATAGATATGCATCTATGCATAGATATGCATCTATGCATAGATATATCTATACATAGATACATCTATGTATGCATCTATGTATGCATTTATGTACGCATCTATGTATGCATTGTATGCATCCATGTATGCATCTATGTACGCATCTATGTATGTTGTATCTATGTATGTTGTATCTATGTATGTTGTATCTATGTATGTTGTATCTATGTATGTTGTATCTATGTATGTTGTATCTATGTATGTTGTATCTATGTATGTTGTATCTATGTATGTTGTATCTATGTATGTTGTATCTATGTATGTTGTATCTATGTATGTTGTATCTATGTATGTTGTATCTATGTATGTTGTATCTATGTATGTTGTATCTATGTATGTTGTATCTATGTATGTTGTATCTATGTATGTTGTATCTATGTATGTTGTAACTATGTATGTTGTATCTACAACATACAATGTATGTATATCTATGTATGTATATCTATGTATGTATATCTATATATGTATATCCATATATGTATATCTATGTATGTATATCTATGTATGTATATCTATGTATGTATATCTATGCATGTATATCTATGTATGTGTATCTATGTATATCTATGTATGTATATCTATGTATGTACATCTATGTATGTATATCTATGTATGTATATCTATGTATTATGTACATCTATGTATTATGTATATCTATGTATTATGTATATCTATGTATTATGTATATCTATGTATTATGTATATCTATGTATTATGTATATCTATGTATTATGTATATCTATGTATTATGTATATCTATGTATTATGTATATCTATGTATTATGTATATCCATGTATGTATATCCATGTGTATATCCAAGTATGTATATCTATGCATGTATATCTATGTATGTATATCTATGTATATATATCTATGTATATCTATGTATGTATATCCATGTATGTATATCTATGTATGTATATCTATGTATGTATATCTATGTATGTATATCTATGTATGTATATCTATGTATGTATCTATGCATGTATCTATGCATGTATCTATGCATGTATCTATGCATGTATCTATGCATGTATCATGTATGTATCAATGTATGTATCTATGCATGTATCAATGTATGTATCAATGTATGTATCTATGTATATCTATGTATGTATACATGTATATACCTATGTATGTACACATGTATGTACATATGTATGTATCAATATATGTATCAATGCATGTATCTATGTACGTATTTATGTTGTATATATGTATCTATGTCTGTCTTGTCTGTATGCATGTATGTATGCATGTATGTATGCATGTAGGTATGCATGTAGGTATGTATGCATGTATGTATGCATGCGTATGTATGCGTATGTATGTGCATGTATGTATGCGTATGTATGTATGCATGTATGTATGCATGTATGCATGCATCCATGTATTACATGCATGCATGTATGCATATACATGCATGCATGTATATATGTATGTATGTATGTATGTACGTACGTACTACGTACGTATGTATGTATGTATGTATGTATGTATGTATGCGTGTATGTATGCATGTATCTTTTTCGTACCGGTCATATTCCGTTGCCTGCAGGTGCCAGGGGTCCGCGCGATTCGATTCGGCCAGGTTCAAGGAGTCAGGCAGCAGGAGGGGCCCGCCCCTGCCGCAAGGCAGTCTGATGGCTTCTCGGCCATCGCGTGCGCTCGCAAACGCGCGCGTGGCTGTTGCGGGCTGCTGAACAGGCGTCTTGAGCTTGCACAAATGGTGGCTGGCGGGGTGCTTGCCGTCTTGCTCGCACTGGCAGAGGATGAGATCCCTGCAGACAGTGCACACGAAACGCGCGCCCACGATCGGACCAAGACCGCAGCTTGAGCACGACACTCCCAAGTGGACGCCTTCGCCTGCGCGGCCTGAAGACACTGCGGCGGGCTGTTACATCTTGAGCAGAGGGTGCTGCTGCGGGTGCCGGTCGGCCGCTTCGCAGCGCTCGCACAGGTCGGTGTCGGGGCAGGCTACGCAGCGGTAGCGAGTGCCCACGATAGGCTGCGCGCCGCACTCGCAGCACTGCACGCGGTGCACCGGGCGAGCAGGCAGCGCGACCTGTGGCGGCGGCGCCACGTGCTGCTCCATGCTGCAACTCCACTGCGGCTGCGGGAAGATATCACCAAGGCACACTGCAGGCAAAAATATACACGTCGATATCGACATCAATCATATTACTAGAGTACGGGTCTCAAGACAAAAATGTGTTGAGCATATATTATGACATTACTAGGTCATGCGCATAGATGTACATATGTGTCTCTGATGGGTGAATATTTGTATGTATAACGCCGTGTGTGTGTGTGTGTGTGTATGTATGTATGTATGTATGTATGTATGTTATGTATGTTCTATATGTTCTATATGTTATGTTTGTCATGTCTGTTATGTCTGTTATATATGTTATGTTTGTCACGTCTGTTATGTCTGTTATGTCTGTTATGTCTGTCATGTATGTTATGTATGTTATGTCTGTTATGTATATATCTGTTATGTTATGTTATGTTTATGTTATGTTATGTTATGTTACTTATGTTATGTATGTATGTATGTATGTATGCATGTTATGTTATGTTATGTTATAATATGATGTTATGTTATGTTATGTTATGTTATGTTATGTTATGTTACGTTATGTTATGTTATGTATGTATGTACATATGTATGTATGTATGTATGTATGCATGTATGCATGTATGTATGTGTATGTATGTATGTATGTATGCACGTATGCATGTATGTATGTATGTATGTATGTATGTATGTATGGTGTGTATGCATGTATGTGTATATGCATGTATGTGTGTATGCATGTATGTGTGTATGCATGTATGTGTGTATGCATGTATGTGTGTATGCATGTATGCGTGTATGCATGTATGTGTGCGTGCGTGTAAATATATACATATACATTTATATATATATATATATTTCTCTCCTCTCTGCCCCCCCCCCCCCCCCGGGAAATCCCCCTTCTCTCTCTCTCTATGTGTAAGTGAGTGAGCCCTCCCCCCCCCCCCCCCCCCGAAGTATGTATGTATGTATGTATATATGCATGCATGTCTGTATGTATGCATGTATGTATGCATGTATATATGTATGTATGTATGTGTGTGTGTGGGTATGTATGTATTTATGTATACATGTATGTATACATGTATGCATGCATGCATGCATGCATGTATGTATGTATGTATGTATGCATGTATGTATGTATGTATGTATGTATGCATGCATGCATGCATGCATGTATGTATGTATGTATGTATGCATATATGTATGCATGTGTGTATGTATGTATGTATGGCTTGTGTATGTACGTATGTATGGCTTGTGTATGTACGTACGTATGTATGTATGTATGTATGTATGTATGTATGTATGCATGTATGTATGTATGTATGTATATTGTATATATGTATGTATGTATGTATGTATGCATGCATGTATGCATGTATGTATGTATGTATGTATGTATGTATGTGTGTATGTGTGTGTGTGCGTGTCTATGTATGTATGTCTGTATGTATGTATGTGTATGTGTATGTATGTGTATGTAACATATGTATGTATGTATGCATGTATGCATGTATGCATGCATGTATGCATGCATGTATGCATGCATGTATGCATGCATGTATGCATGCATTGCATGTATGCATGCATTGCATGTATGCATGCATGCATGCATGCATGTATGTATGTATGTATGTATGTATGTATGTATGTGTGTATGTGTGTATGTATGCATGTATGCATGTATGCATGTATGCATGCATGTATGTATGTATGTATGTATGTATGTGTATGTATGTATGTGTATGTATGTATGTATGTATGTATGTACGCATGTATGTATGTATGTATGTATTTATGTATGCATGCATGCATGCATGTATGTATGTATGTATGTATGTATGTATGCATGTTTGCATGTTTGTGTGTATGTATGCATGTATGCATGCAATGATGTATGTATGTATGTATGTATGTATGTGTGTGTGTGTATGTATGTATGTATGTATGTAGTATATATGCATATATTATATATGTATGTATGTATGTATGTATGTGTGTGTATGTATGTATGTATGTATGCATGTATGCATGTGTGTATGTATGTATGTATATAGGTATGTACATATGTATGTATGTATGCATGCATGCATGTATGCATGCAGGCATGCATGTATTCATGTACATGCATACATGCATACATGCATCATGACATGCATAATACATAGATAGATAGATACATACATACATACATGCATGCATGCATACATACATACATACATACATACATACATTCATACATACATACATACATGCATGTATGCATGTATGTATGTATGTATGCATGTATGCATGCATGCATATATGTCTTTCCCCTTTCCCCCTCTCTCCCTCTCTCCTCTCTCCTCTTATCTATCTCTCTCTCTCTCTCTCTCTCTCTCTCTCTCTCTCTCTCTTTCACTCTCTTTCACTCTCTCTCACACACTCTCGCTCTCTCAGGCTCTCTCTCTCTCTCTCTCCGAGGCTGTCTCTCTTTCTCTCTTTCACTCTCTCTCTCTCTCTCTCTCCCTCCCTCTCTCTCTCTTTCTCTCTATCTCAGGCTCACTCTCTCTGTGCTCTCTCTCTCTCTCATCATCATCATCATCATCATACCGTTATTAAGTAATATTGATCAACATTAATGATATTCAACAATTAGGTTTAATAATTTTGATAACGTTATATAATATTGAATAACATTAATAACGTTCAATAATCATCTATTGAACTTAGTAATATTTGAATAATATTAATATTGAATAATATTGAATAATATTGAATAATATTGACTACTGTGACACTAATTGAATCATATTGATTAAGTCATATATATTGAAGCATAATATTGAATGAATTGTTACAATCCCCGAAGATAGCTCAATAAAAAGTCGGTAATACAACCAGACACAAATCCCCAAAAGAGAATGATGTCTCGTTATATTAGCTCAGTGAAGCCGAAAAGAAAACGGCAACAGACCAAGGTTAAAATGGCATTAGGTCAAATCCGGCCAAACGATATTGAAAATAATGGGAAAAAACTAGGTGCACCTGACACCAGAAAAAGGGTACTTTTTTACCGGCTATCCGGGGGGTGATGCCTACAGTACCCCTTCCCGTTTTTTTTGACGGAAATATGCAATATTTTCGTCATATAATTGCTGATTTCTTTTCTGCACAAACGCTACGGGGTGTCGCAACTAAGTGCATTAACCCACGGATAGACGGTGCAGTGGATATATAAAACACATACGCCAGACACGAGTCAACTATAAATCTCCAGCCTCGTTTTTGTAAATAAAAACTCCTCCTTCCACACTTGTTGTCCCCCCCGTAACTTAATTCTTAGGCAGTATGTCAAGAACAAATAGTATTACTATTGCAATAAAAGCAGCGTTATAATTTTTCTCCTTCTCCAAAAACACTTCCGATCAGTAAATACATTGTCTTTTAATAACATACCCTTGTATTCAATCGGTTACCTTAATATAGTACTAGGGGGCCAGACCTAATAACTATATCCAAAGCAGGGGTGAGTGAGCCCGACCATGCGATATGCAGACACAAGTAGAGACGGACCGTGCTGGTATGACGATATTAAGTATATCCAAAGAAAAAAATTTAATATGTCTACTATGAGAACATTTTTTGAGAACATCACACTGGATACTTGAAGCAGGGTCGTACCAGGAACACCATCGCTAAACTCACAAGCGATCCCCTTATACGGTGTCGTATCCATTTGCCGATTGACCCTCGCACTCATATGTTGCGATAAAAATGCCAAGTAACAACAATGGTATAAAAACATTTTAATAAGACATGATCTGACATGGGCACTATGAGATTAATCCACATGCAGCTTTCAATGTCCGACGCGTGATAAAAGAAAAAAATATCATTTACTGCCTTCGTCGCCTTGCGCGAACCCCTTTGCCAGGTGGCGGGCCGCCAACAAAAGTCAAGTCAAACTTCGACTCCTCCAGAATGTCCCATATTTTGTTAGGGATGGCGACCAAAGATAAGTCAAAAGGAATGTCAAGCACTCCTCTAGGCAGTGACTGAATAGTCCACGCAGTGTGGTCTTTGTCTCGAAGGGTAATAGTATCATCCCATGTCTCGAGATTTTTCGCGTCTTTGTACACCGGTAAATATTGTCTAGCTTTTGAATCCTCAACAGGGTCCATGCTTCTCCAAAAATGGAGTACCGGTTGTATCGTTTTTGCTGCTAAGGATCTCTTCGATGTCAGTGCTGCCCGTGTAGTCTGCGGGACCGCCACAGCTCGCATCAGATAAAGATCTGAGAGAGTGTCATCGGCAACATGAGATTCTGCCGGTCTCAACAGATAAAAAGCGTCTCGGACCCACTTGATGGCCGCAATCGCCTCTCCTTCCTTCCATCGCACATGTCGAATGTCCACATTACCCGCGTTCGGGTTAGTGTCCTTCTCCCCTCCTCCTCCATGGACATCCGTCGCTCGCGTCGACCTTGCCACCTTCCTCGGTTGGTCGAAGATGAGATCGTTTTGCGCTCTCCTCCTCTGCGCCTCCGTGAACTTCTCCTTCGTACCGCCGCGGACTATGGGGGCTTTAGACTGAGTCCCCGCCGCGCTTTTGCGGTTTGAGTCTTCCTTACTCTCCTTCTCGGTCTCCTCCTTCTCCGTGACCGGTGCCCGATAGGCATTCTCCTCCTCTAAGGTATCCTCCTTCTGTATAGGCGGTACCTCTTGGAAGTCCTCCTTCATCCGTTTCAACGCCTCCTCAACGGATTCATCCTCAAGTAAGAAGGGGTCATATTTGATCAGCCTTCGAACATTCACAATCTGCACCTTCCCTCTACCCCTGATCTTATAATTCAGAGGTCCCATCTGTTCCATGACCTGGTATGGTCCTTTCCAGTGGGTAAACAGCTTAGAGCTAACCCCCTTAGGGACTTGAGGATGGTACAAGAGTACAATATCCCCAACCTGGAAACGGACTTGATCTAAGTGCGCTTGTCGCACTCCTTGTGCGTCAGTCTTTCTGCGCTCCGCCTCCCTGTGCGCCGCAACTATTTGTTCCGCCTCCATCTTCGCTCTTAGTCTCATCCCGAACAACTCATCCTCATCTGCCCAAGTGTCTTTTGGATGCAGAAGTGAGGTTGGGATATTAGGCTCTCGGCCGTAAACCAATTGATATGGCGAGATTGAGCTCCTGGCTCCTCCTAATGCCGATGAGGGTAGACAGTTCATTGCAAAGGCAAATGAAGGTGCTGCCTCCACCCAGGCTCTCTGATTCTCCTTCTTCATACAGTACATCTTAAGCGAGGCTTTGAGAGGTCTATGTACCCGCTCAATCTTGCCATTCGCTCTCGGGTTATAGGCAGTAACATATTGCCATTTCATCCCGTAGTACTTAGATAGTCTGTCGATGACTTCATTATTAAAGTCAGAACCTCGATCAGAACATATCTTTCTAGGCACTCCGATCTGCGAGACGATCCTATCGATCAGAGCCTCCGCAGTTGTCTTGCCTGTCCTTAACAGGAACAACCCAGACATAATTGGTGGCTCGATCAATGGCAGTAAGAAGGTATCTGTACCCTTCTGCCGATTCGGGGAAAGGTCCCACATGATCGATGTGTAAAAATTCAAACATCCCCGCGTGTAACGGGAATGTACCGATCAGGCCAAAGTTCGCCTTCAGCGGTGTCTTTGTGGTTTTGCATGGGATGCATGCGTCCACTTCCCTGTCTATCTCCTCCTTCATCCCTTTCCACCAAAATCGCCTCGCTATGAACCAATGAGTTCTTTGTCGACCCGGATGTGCCAGTAAGGGGCAGTTATGGGCTGCGACATATATAAAGCGCCTCAACTTCTCTGGTACCCAGAGAGTCCATTTGTCAGGCTGTGATGCAAATTTGCCATGCTGGCCCTTGTACCACAATAGCCCATCTCTCCACGCCATCTCCTTCATCTGATCTTTGATCTGTGGAGTCTTTTTAAGCTCATTAGGGTTCTTGTATAACGTTATGAGCTCCTTGAACTCCGGATCCGTCGCCTGTTGCTGCCTCCACGCGGTAGGCGAGGCGATATGAATAGTACCGTCCTCCAACCTTACTCCTACCCTTTCCGGGTCTTCATCAAGCTCGCTTCGATTTTCCTGTGAAGGTTCAGTACAGACCTCAGTCGTCTCCTCCTCTTCTTTTATATTCGCCTTCGCGTTCTCGTATGCCTCATAAGACCACTCAGCGTCTTCGAGAACATGCGCCTCACAGCATATGCCATGCTCCGGGCCTTGAGGACTATATCGTAGACCCGTGCAGTCATAACGAACGCCTCTTGCCATCTGCATCGCCTCTATGTGGCTCACCTCGTATACCTTGTCCGTGGACAGGTCCATCATCTCCACTGATGATACGAGAGCCGACACCTCCGACTGAAACTCTAGCCTGGAAAGGCTATCAGCGACTACGTTTCGCTTTCCCGGTAAGTAGACCATCGTGAAATTGAAACATGACAAGAAAGCTTGCCACCGCGCCAAACGGCCGGTTTGTTCATGATTCATCAACCAAAGAAGGTTGTGATGATCGGTCCTAACCGTGAATAGAGGTCCTCCCCACAAGTATTCTCTGAGCCTCTTGAGAGCCCATACTACTGCCAACGCCTCCCTCTGTCGCGTGCAGTAATTTCGCTCCGCCGCACACAGCTTTCTACTAATAAACATGATCGGGCGCAACTTTTTCTCCTCATCTTCCTGTTGCAGCACCGCGCCAATCGCAAACTTAGATGCATCCGTGTCGACTACGAACGGCTTCGTAAAGTCGTGCATCATAAGTACTAATCCGCCGTCCTTGGGATCTTTGTAAATGAGATCTTTGAGCGTATTAAACGCCTGCAAAGCCTCCTCATCCCACTTCTCAAAGTCTCCAAAATCAATCATCTTCTCCAGCTTAGCCCGAGTTGCACCCCAATCGGGTATGAACTGGCTGTAGTACTGTGCCATCGCAAGAAAAGAGTGTAACTCTGTGCGATTCTTTGGCAACTGTCTACTCATGATCTCCTCCCTCTTCTCGCGCGATATCGAGACCCTATTATGAGAAATCTCGTAACCCAAATACGTCACACTTGTCCTGGCAAGCTGACATTTCTTTAGGTTGCATGTCAGGCCAAAAGCTCCGATGCGCCTGAAGACATCTGACAAGTGATCGATATGCTCTTCCATTGTGTTAGAGTATACGATGATGTCATCGATGTAACAAAATGCATATTCTCCCGCCTTCTGTCCTCTCCTTCTCATAAAACCATCCTCCGACTGGTCGTCATATTGACCGCTCAACATCTTCTGCATCGCCTTCTGAAAGAGCCCCGGGGCCTGTTTGAGTCCCATTGGAAGCACCTTCCACTGGTATATTTCCATACCCACAACGAATGCAGTCAGCCATCTGGATTTCTCGTCCAGTGGTATCTGCCAGAAGCCGTTCTTAAGGTCAATGACCGAATAGAATTTAGCATTCCGCAGCACCCTTCTGCCTTCTTCTAAGGTCGGCAGAGGATTTCTCTCTTCCTCTAGCACCTTATTCACACGGGCATAATTGATCGTCAAGCGCCATTCTCCTCCTGGCTTAGGGACGATTTTCGGTTGAGAGACAATTGGAGATGTAGATCTCTCAATAAAGTCCTCATCGAGCACCTGTCTCACATTCTCCTCCGCTATTTTTGCCTCATGTATGCTCAAATTTGCCCTCCGTGGTGCCGGAGATGGCTCCGCACCCGGTATCTTGTAAATGACAGCAGTGAAGTCATCCGACTTTACACCACCTGCCCGAGGAGGGTCGAAAATTTCTCTGTACGCCTCCATCTTAGCTTTGAGAAACGCCTTCTCTCTCTCCGAACCCACTCCTTCTTCTAAAATTTTCCGCGCCGCCGCTTGGAAATCTTCCTCCGACATCTTCTTATGCTCCTTGAGGGGCGCTAAGTCCTCCTCCAAACTCAAATCTTCCTCGGACAAATCGTCTAGTCCCGTTCTTTCATACGTGACTGTGTCCGGCTCATCATCATGACCCAGCCCGACAAGCATATCAATAAGGTTCGCGTATTGTATCGGAGCCTTACGGGTATAGAAACCATCAAAGCATGTGAAAGCTTGAGGTATCAATTTCAACTTGTCCTGGGCTCTGAGCTTTTGCTTGTATGCACTGCTCTGCTCCCGAGACCCGAGTCGACAAGCCACCACTAACTGTTGCTTGCGAGAAGGAACAGGTATAGGATGATCAATAAGCCGGTCCCTTATCTCCTGTGCCCAGATCGCCTTCTCATTGTATGGCAGAATGACAGTATACGGCTTGTTACTCTCAAATAGAGTCCGTAGACACTTTTTCACTTCAGTTAATGAGCGCGGCCAGGTAGGCACATCGCCCCAAAAGTTCGTGATAAAAGTTTTAATGTCATCCGCTGGAGTATCGGGGATACGCCCCTTCCTCCTTGGCACAAACGCCTCTCTCTTCTCATCTGACACCTTCGCATGGTAACAGTAGCCATTAGTAATATGGACATCTGCCCGCCACCTTCTGCGAATCTGGCCAACGACGGGCACTGTTTCGCAACACATATTATCTCCTCATTACGCGCTACGACTAAGTCATCAATAGACTTTCTGTCCCATGCGGGAATCGTAACCGTATACGCCTGCATCTCCGTCTCCCAATTGTCGGTCCAGGTCAGTTCCTCCGGCACTGTGACATAGGGGTGTACATAGGCTTCAGTTGCCTCATGTACGAAGGCCAACTTTTTCCTCTCCGTTGCTAGACTCAGCTCAAAAGCCTCGTATGAGTCAGTAGCAGTCATCGGATTAATATCCTCCTCCTCTCCATTCTTCACTCCATAAATCACCCGCCGTGCGGCGCAATCGATCACAGGCCCCATCGTAGCCAATTGGTCATACGACAGCAGGATTGAACCGTGGTAATCGGGGACAACATAGAGGTCCGCACGATATACTCGACCGGATTTCAATTTGAAAATTAATGTGACGATGCCCGTAATTTCCGTACGGCTGCCTACCCCTTTTAGGGTCCCCTTTGTTTTTCTAATGTTTTTGTCCACCCATGTCCGGTGACTATTCAAAAACGTCTGGCCGACAATATTAATATTCGCCATCGTATCATTACCAACTTTTAATGTGGTTTGTAAAGTTTCACAAAAGAGGTCAGTGTAGCATAGCGCGTCTGGTCTATGTAAACTAGCCGCTAGCACATGAATTTTTCGTTCTAGGGTTTTGAGTCTAAGCTCAAGTTCCTTGTCCTCTTCTCGTTCTCCCCCCTTTTCCGCCAACTTAACTTCTTGAGTCTCCGGGGCTTCCGGTATCTCGAGTGTCTTTTGGACAGAGTCTGGTACACCGAGTGTACTCGTGTCTATAGCAGAGACTATTGAGTCCTTTGGCGGGGTTACGGTCCGCTGCTTCTTCGTAGGAGAAGACCTAGCCTTTGGTTTCGGCTTCCTCTCCTCCATCGCCTTCTTCGCCTTCCTATTCGCATCATTTATCATATTAGCTCTCGAAGGATGAACTAGCAAGTGCTTACCTTGAGGCTTGTGAGGCTGTGTGCCTTCGCCTTCACGTCTGGGAGGAACGGAACCGTTCGTATCCTGTTCATCAACAGTAGGCATAACTGTGACTGTCGGATTAAAAAGAACAGTTTTTATCTCCTTCTCTCTCTTCTTTTCCTCTCTCTTCTCCTCCCGTCAGTCTACGACGACAACACGCTCACCTGAGCCGGTGTCTTCGTCTTGACGTCCCCCCTCCGTAGCGGTATAAGCTTGCTGGGGGTAGTTGGAGCTGGAACTGGTGCTATAATTCCAGTATCCGTGTCCTCTGGGAGGGCGCGCTGGGGTCCGTCCTCCCCTTCCACGAAAGCCTCGTCCTCGTGGTGCCGCCCCTCTTGGTGTCCCTCGGGACCCTCGTGACGATCCTCTCGTCTCTCCTCCTCCTCTAGTCGGCGCCTTTGATCGGCCCGATGTCTCTCTCTTCTCCCTTCTCTTCATTCTGTCAAGGAAGTAAATGATGGCCTCCCGGAACTCCGCATTCGAGACCATATTCGCATTCCACCTCCCCTCCTCCAACTCCTTCTTGTACATGGCGTACATGGTCTTTTTCATGCCTTCAAGCTCTCTAAGGAAAAGATTTCGCTGCCTATCATCAAGAGAGTCGTGGCTGAAGAGGCAATTGCCTACTCCTTTCTGTGCCTCATATGAAAAATAGCGGTAGCACGGCGTCGGCTCATCTCTCCCCCTCTTGAGACCTGCCGTTCGAGTTGCATGTGCTGCTTGAGCACCTCCAACCCCCTGTGTCGCGGCACTGGAGAATGACTCGGTGGCCGTGTCCAATTCGGAACACGCGTCGAGCACCTCCTTGAACAGGTCGCCCGGCGGAGTAGCCGCTACAGTCCTCTCGTATATATTCGTTTCTAAAAAATCCGCCGTCTTCACCGCCGTGAAGGTCGGACAGGACTGTATGATCCTTGCGAGCTTGCTCGGGTGTCGTGTACACAAAGCACTCAGGAAGTACACAATGATAGACTTCCGGCTATAAAGGAGCCCGTACTTGGCGCTGACCTCAGTGAGGATCGCTGCCAACCTCGTGCCAATGCCCAGCCCTTCGTTCACCTCTTGAAAAATCTCAAACCCAATCAAAGTACCAGTGCACAGGTGCTGATACCCATGAGTTTTAAAGTATTGCAAGAGGACGGCAACTGGCACCGTGCATTGCAGGTCTGAGGCTGCTCTCCTAGCCGCCACCTCTACCGCTCTCATCGCCTTGTACTCCCCAACATCAAACCCTTGTGTGATGATTGATGGGTCCAACAAGGTGTACAACGCCTCATACTCCTGTGTTTCGTCCGTTGGATGCTGCTTCATACAAGCATCAATTCTTCTGAGCTTGTCTCGAAGGTTCGCATCCGTGTCCTTCTGACTCGCTGTCTCTGCATACAGCGTCAGAGCAGTGGCATCGGACTTTGTATATTTTTGGAAGGCCTGTATGATAGCCTGTCTGTCCTTTTTGTCATTACTGTTGACAATAACAGTGGTAGGCGCTGAGCTAGTCGCAGGGGCCGAAGGGGCTGTGTGGGCTGACGGGGCGGAGCGGCCCGAGGGAGCCATATAAGATCCAGAGGAATATTTCGGTCCCTTTGTTCCCGCCGCCTTGGCTAATGCAATCTTTGCCTCCATCTCCTTCTTTTCTTTCTCAGCCGCTAGCTCTTTGATATACAGCTCTTGGGCATGATGAAAAAAAGACAGGATCTCAGCTGCCTTCCGAAGGAACAAGGCCTTCTCCGCCAACTCCTTCTCTCCCGCTTTATTGGTGGGGGGTGGTGCGGCCGTCCCCTCCAAGATCGTATGATCCTTCGTGAAGACCCACCTCTTCCATGCGTCATCCTTCACCAACGCCGCATGCAGCTTCTTCATCCTCGTCACCCCTCCAGCTTCGCCTTCTATTTCCCTCAGGGCCGGGTGAAGGTCCCTGCCAAACTGGGTGTGTTGGAGTTTACCCAGGTCCACTAACTTGGCCTCCATAAGTTTCAGAGACACATCCATGACATTGATCTGTCCTTTTGAATTCCTGAACTTAAACTCCTTTTCCACTCTCTTTATTGAATCAATGTCCTGACCAGGATCGAGCAACCTAGCCAGTGCTCTTGTGTTCCATGGCAGCACAGTCTTTCCAGTCTGGTACTCAAAGAGTATAGCACACTCAAACACTGTCCATGAGAGGTCGAGTAGCTCCAGTAAAGACATATTGTCCCCAAATGAGACATGTTGCACCTGTAACTGTGCACCGTCGTCTCTGAGGAATTCTG
>WBZZ01000322.1:65000-87500 GCA_019918135.1 Paulinella micropora
TAAATATTATTTAAAGAAATGAAAAATTATATTATATATATATAACATAAGATGGGCAGAACCAAAGTATTTACAGACGAAGAAATACTGCAAAGGAACTCAGAACTGATGAGAATTTATAATATAAAAAACAAAGAAAGCACAGCAGAGGGCTAAGGACTACTACTACAAGAACAAGGAGGTCATATTGAAGAAAGCAAAGGAGAAAAGGGAAAAGGAGAAGGTTGACATCGCAAGGATGAAACAACTCCAGAGGCTCGTTAAGGACTAAATATCGCCCTATGAAAAACGATATAAATTTTATGTTAAGGACATAATATATATTAGTATATAAATAAAATATATATGTCTATATAGATATATTTATTTTTATTTTTGAAAAAATCAAAACCCTAATATAACCAATTTGTTTTTGACTACTTCAAAAACAAAAAACAATGTCAAGCATAGACTACGGGGGACAAACTTGGAACCTTGACAAACTCTCAGAACAGGGCATACAATACCAAATACGGCAAAACAAACTCTATGTAAAAAAAACCAAACTGCAAGAGGTTTTATGACATAACAACACCAAGAGGGGCACTACCAAACCCTGAGCAGTATGTAATGCCAGACAGAAAACAAAGGGAAATAAAAGAGAGGAAAAGAGAAGAACCAAACGACATTGATTTCAATGGATATAAATTAATACGACAAGACATGAAACACAATTTACCAGTGGGGCAGTCATTGTATAATGTAAAAATCAATAAAAACTTTTCTCAAAAGATTAAAAAGGTTTCGTTGGAAGATATTATAAAAATAATTGGCACAATCGTAGATGATTTTAAGGTTTTATATAAACCAAACAACAAAATACAAGTAAGGATATCTGCTATTCCAGAGTCGTGGAATGTTCAATCAAAAAATTCTCTTGTAAAAGTAAAAGACTTTAACTTAGAAGATATATTAGAAAGACTCATAAAATTTTACAATCAAATGACGAAGTGTGGATGGACAAAGAAGGAGCAACTATGGAGTTGATTGATTTCAATTTTATGGGAGTGAGGATGCCAGAGGGAGGGGCTAGATTGAAAGCAATAACACAGGAGGACATTTACAAAAAGAAAGGAGTGATTCAAATAAACAATGACGACAACATATGTCTGGCAAGGGCTATCGTTGTGGCAACAGCCAAGATAGAGAAACACAACAAATACGAACAAATAAGGAGGGGGCGCAGGATACAGGACGAACTGGCAAATACATTACACGAGGAGGCCGGTGTCATAAAAGATTTATGTGGTCTTTCTGAGGTAGATGTGTTTGCTAGTCATATTAAAATACAACATAGCAATTGTTGAACACCCAGACAAAAGATAATATATAAAACTGAATTCAAAGATGAAAAGGAACAACCATACAAACACATATACATACTCAAAACCAAAAATCATTACGACACCATAACAAGTATGAAGGCCTTCCTATCAAAACGAAACTTCTGTGAGCAGTGTATGAAAGGTTATGAGCATAATCATTATTGTGTGGCGAAATGTAATATATGCCTTACGGATGGCTGTAAGGGGTATAACAACATAACAAAATGGAAACAATGCGAAAAATATAATCGTAAATTTCCAAATGATGAATGCTTCAACAATCACACAGCCACCACATGCGACAACAAAAAGAAATGTCTTAACTGCTCTAAGACTTACACAGGCGAACATAAGTGCGGTTATGACAAATGTCAAAATTGGAAAATCCTACAACCCTTTGAGCATAGGTGTAATATGAAACAAAAAGAAATACATAAACCCTCTGATAAATATGTGTTCTTTGATTTTGAGGCAACACAAGAGACAGGCACACATATCATTAACCATTCAGAGAGTCAGTATTTCACAGACAACTCATCTAAGTCGTGCGGAGACACGACATCGCCGCAAAGCGGCTCACCAATCATACACAAAAGCATAGAAGAGTTTTGTAATTGGGAATTTGGCTCAACACAAGGACTTCACATTCATAGCACATAATGCGAGGGGTTATGATTGTCGATTCGTGCTTAAATGCTTAATAGAAAAATGCATTTCACCATTTGTCATATATCAAGGGGGTAAGATTATGATGATGGCTGTAGGCAAGATTAAGTTTATTGATAGTCTATCTTTCCTAACTATGCCCCTGTCTGATTTCCCTGAGACTTTTGGTTTAGATGAATTAAAGAAAGGATTTTCCCCTCACTTCTTCAATACTGAGGCAAATCAAAATTATGTAGGGGCAATACCAGACAAGGACTATTACGGCTACAACACATTTTCAAATCATAAACGACAAGAATTTCTGAAATGGTATGAATAACAAAAAGACAAAGTGTTTGATTTCAAAAAAGAAATGGAAGCATATTGTCATAGTGATGTGGATATATTGAGAAGGGGGTGTATGAAATTTAGAGAGAGTTTTCTAGAATTTGGCATGGACCCCTTCCAATACACAACTATCGCATCTACCTGTATGGCATTATATAAAGCAATCTATATGCCGACAGATAGCATAGCAGTCATACCAACACACAGAACAGACAAAGCAAAAACGAGCCGTATGTGCGTGGAGTGGCTATCATACAGAGAGAAGAAAGACAATACAACCATACAGCACGGATTAAATGGAAAAGAAAAAATGATACATTTAAAAGGTGCAGGTAAGGCATACTTAGACGGATATGACCCGAAGACAAAAACTGCATATGAGTTTCATGGGTGCTACTGGCACGGGTTTCCTGAGTGTTATGACGGCAATCAAATGAATAAAGAGCAATCCGTTAATAAGACATTTGGATAATTATACAAGGAAACAAAACGACGGGAAACTTTAATAAAGCAACACGATGAAGTGAATAATTTAATAACAATATGGGGTTGTAATTGGAACAGAATAAGAGTAAGGCAGGAATTCAAAAGGAACATAGAAGAGACATTAATGGAGCAAGAGACAATCAACCCACGACACGCGATGTTTGGGGGAAGGACAAATGCTCTATCTTTATATTGGAGGGCAATGAATGAACAACAATACGCCAAGTACATAGACATATGCTCACTCTATCCGTCTGTTATGTTTTATGACCCCTACCCTCTCGGACATCATAAGGTAATCAAAAACACACATGCATTACAAACGTTAAATCAAAAGACAGCATTTGGATTAGCCAAAGTAAAAATGCTACCGCCTAGGGGACTAATTCACCCTGTCCTACCCTGTCAAGATAGAGGAAAGATGATGTATTATTTATGTAATAAGTGTGGAAAGGAAAACCTACAAGACAAATGCGAGCACGACGACACAGATAGGGCACTCACAGGCACTTGGGCAACACCACTCATTTATAAAGCAATAGAAAAAGGTTATAATATCATTAAAGTTTACGAGGTGTGGCACTGGGAACAACAGACAACAACACTATTCAAAGACTACATAAAAACCTTTTTACAAGTAAAGCAAGAGGCAAGTGGCTACCCGTCAAATGCGGAAACGGAGGAACAAAAAGACAATTACATAAAGGACTATGAGGAAAAGATGGGTATTAAGTTGGACAAAAGCAAAATAAAAAAGAATGAAGGAAGGAGGGCAGTCGCAAAACTATGTCTGAATTCTCTGTGGGGAAAGTTTGGACAACAAAGCAACAAGACACAGACGACAATCGTCAGGAGTGAGGCAGAATTATACAAAATACTAAATGACAAAGACATAAACGAAATCTCAAAATATGATAAATAAAGAATGCCTTGAACTATCCTACAATCTACACCCCGAAAAAGTGTCAGACCCTTACAACACAAACATATGTGTGGCTTTATTCACAACAGCACACGCACAAATGAGATTGTATGATATGATGGATAGATTGGGAGACAGGGTATTATATCACGACACAGACAGCATAATATATTCAGTTGATGAAAAACAAGGACAGACAACAATACCGACAGGCGACTTTTTAGGACAATGGACAGACGAACTAATAGACAAAAAAAACAAAAGTAAGCAGAAAGATAACTACATTTGTGGGCTCGGGGCCGAAGTCCTACGGCTACATACTAAACGACGGCACAACAAAAATGAAACTGAATGGCTTTTCTATGAACTACGACACTTGCAGGAAACTGAACTTGGTAAATATGTTTAGTGTGATAAGTAATGGTCTGGGAATAAAGGACGAAGAACTATCAAAGAAAGCATATGAGGAATTAGAAGCATTATTGGATACAGAAGGAGAAAAGCACATAGCAAAGAATGTGGCTGAGAATGGAAATGTAGCAATACACAACCACAGCAAAATTACGAAGAACAAAAAAGACAAAACGATTACCTCCGAACATTTGAAAAAGATATTCTCATTTACTTACACAAAAAGAGTAATTCAGCCGATTAAAGAGAACCATATCTCTACACTACCTTACGGATTTTAAATGATGTTTATCAACAAACGAGAATGAGCGAAGCGAATGAGAGTGAAGTTGATAAATAGATAATTAATTTTTTTCAATAAATTTTTTTGCCAGTCTATATAGACCAATGACCACCCTCACCAGACTATGTGAGAAGTTTGAGAAACTCTCTATTGAAAATAAAAAGAAACATTTTCTTACCGATGTTAAAAAGATAATTACTGACGAAATCCAAATGATTGAAAATGCACGGGCAGGCAAGCCAAGTGATATTTTTCCATTCAGTAAGTATAAAGGTAAGAAAATTCAAGATGTAGCGGTTATTGATAAGCCATACCTTGAATGGGTTATGAAACAGCCGTGGTTTGAGAAATTTACTGACATTAAAAGTGAAGTAAAAAAATATTTACAATAAAAAATAAAATTTTACTATACATATACCAATGACTGACCTAAGCACCAAACAGGACTACTTGAGTGAAATTGAAAAATGGAGCCTTAACAGCGAAATTAAGAAACCTTCAATTAAATGGACTAAGCCTGACATTGTTTCTTTTTATGAACAATATAAACCACGTGATGACAATGTGAAAGTAGTTATCCCATCCTATGTTGATTTGCAAGATAAATCAACATTTGCGACACTACAAAAAATAATGGACGAAGAACCAACAATACATTCTACAGCGAATGCTACAGAATATACAGAAGAAGGATGTACAAACAAGTCCACTCCTGTTGTAAAAGGTAATGTAAAAAAAATAATACCAAAAGAATAAAGTAAATGATATTTGAAAATCCACACTCCCGCTAACGCTCACGTGTGTTTTTCAAATATCGCTTTTCCGCTTATTATTTTTTTTCATTATTTACAAACCGCACGAAAGCGACAGCGAAAGTGCGGATTTGTAAATATCACTGGTCTTCTACGAAGTTAGTGATAATATTGATATTTCCTCCTCCACCAGCAGAGACAGACTTCTGCGTAAAAGTTAATACATCACTCGGCGATAGGTATATATCATAACTTCTAAGATTGATTTGTTGAGTTGAAGCACTGTTTACATATAGTTTAAAAATTGTCGTTCCGTTTGCGACTGCGGTCGCTTTTGTGTCTGTATCTACGATTGAAGTTGTGGCATCAACATCAGCAAAAACAGCCCTTGTCAGCGTCCCATTCAATACCATTCTGACGACATTTGACTTAGTATCTTCATTTGTAATTCTTATTAATGAAGGAAAGACATTTGAATAATTGGTTAGGCTATTATTGAATAGTGCTTTATTCCTGATACTTAAAATGGGGCTTTCTGTAGTGCTTGTTTTTTCGTCTCCTTCCGCCGTATTTGTAATACTTGTATTAATAGTGTTGGTGCCTTCATCGAACAAACTACAACTGGCTGTTTTCGAAATTTGTATTCCAGCACCATTAGCATTAAATATACATGCACAGAATGGTAAAGTCGTATTTCGCAGACTAACCCCAGTATGAGCATTTGCATATTCAATAGTGTGTATTAATTGAAATTCGCCTGTATTCGGATTTTCAATAGAAAACTTAATAGCACCAAAGCCTAAGTATTGAAATTGAATTTGAAATACGTTTCCCTTACTCCAATCCATTAGTGGCATATCGCCTGTCCCGTCGCATGGGTCGTCCCAGTTCTTTTGTCTAATAAATGTATCAACTCCTGCTATAGAATGAAGAATGAGCATTCCAATATTATTATCTCTAAAGAAATAGAATCCGTTGTTAATATTAGATTCTCCTATTCCGATAAATGACTGATAGCCCTTGGTTTCGTCCGTCGTCCATAAAGCGGTGAAGCGACACATGATTCCCATTCCAGTTCTGTATTTTATTCTTTTTTTGCTTACCAGAGTAGCAACTGATGCATTATCGGCAGTTGTTTTCAATTCAGCCATATTATCCAAAAATGACACAGATGATTTTGTTTCTGTTTTAGTCCATATTCTAGTATTAATGGTATATGAAAAGATTTCTTGTAATACTGGTGTTAATTGAGCAGTCGTTGTTTCGCCGAAGGCTGTCTTCATATTATTAGTTTCAACATGTCCATCATATCCAACCCTGACATTTACAAAATCTCCGTCTGGATTTTGTGCGATTAAATTTCTTTGGTGAGACATTGATATTTTATAATCGCGCTCTCGTTTCACTTACGCTTATTACAAAATATCGTTTTTATTTTGAAAAAAAATAAATCGGTTTTACGATGTTTGAGATTGCGAAAATGAGCGTTATGTTGATTTTTATTTAAAATTCAACATTCGATGAAAGCGATGCTCATAAATATCAACTCATAAGGATTTCAATTCCCTTCACGACGATAGTCCTTTGAAGAATAGCATAAGTATAATCATTCAATTGGACTGCTCCCTCCGCACTCCATTCATACCGCCGTTCGGTATCCAAGGACAGACCAGCCACTTCATAACCCTCTTCTTCTCGCTTGTCATAAAGCGGGCGGTTGTGATCCCAGAAATCAACGTGGAACCAGTTATATTTATACACATTAGAGTTCAAAATAGCGGATCCCTTTACATTTTCCTTCAAAAGCATATAATCCTCATCGCGGGAGCAAGTGATATCAAACTGCTGAATTCTATTACTATCCAAAGTAGTGTAATAAGAAGTAATCTTAGCCTGTGCTCGGTTATCGCAATCAAATGCGGTGTTTGAACTTTCGGTATTATTAAACCCGCTAGTGTAAATTCGGCGAATTCTCTCACCCTGCGAGCGGTTCATTTTCAAAACAAATGACTGAGTGCCAGCCGCGAGATTAGTTTTCCAAGAGATAGGGTATTCAGTCTTAAACGAAAATCCTTCACCCGCAATCTTTTGTTGAACTCCCAAGATAACATTAGGGTCAGTTTCAACGGCGAGAAATAAGTTAAGGTTGGAAACCTCTGCGGGTGCTGTGGTGGCGGTCGCTCCTGCTGCAACACTAAGGGCATCAGTTCCATAAAATATGGTTTTCTGGGTTCCCTCCCACACAATCCTCAAATCAAGAATTTCATTAAAACCAATAGTCTTATCAATTTCAAAAATGGTTCCAAAAAGCATACCCAGAGGAATAGACACATTGATAACGGGAGTTTCGGTGTTACTGCCTCCACCTTCAAAATACTTAGCCTCCTCATAAGAGACATTTACAACAGAGGCGGCACCAGTTCCGTTTGCGATGAGCAAATCATTATGACGACGAGCATTGACAGATGGTGGGGAAATTGCTCCTGCGATAGCATTGTCATAAACATTCAATGTTGCTTGAAGATTGGCATCGTTATTAATACTTGCCGCAACTGTTGCAGCACTTGCTTGTTGGCCAGCAAACACGTTAGCATTAAAGGAGGTTGTAGCACGATTATCAACATTACACTTTTGAAGCATAGCCCCATAACCAGACCCAGCCCCGTGGTTATCCATTGCCATAAATCTATCATAAGAAATCTCTGGCTTCCAAATCATCTTAGTGTAATTTCCCACGTGTTGAAGATTACACAGATACTGCCCGCTTCGGCTTCGTAGTTCAATCGTCTTAATCATCGGTAGGCAGTCCATTGGAATTCGGTTATATCTTCCACCAGCACCACCCCGAGTTGGTGTGTAGGTAAATCGCAACACAGACCTCGCAAGGTTCAAAGGACGAGTTGGAATTTCAAAGGTTGATTCAATTCCCCCCCACGGTGGTAATCGGCACAACCGCAAGACTTTCGCGTGCAGTAAGTTTGTTAAGCGAATACTTACCGCGAATAAGTTCGCTCTGGCTGTGTGTAAGTTCTCCTCCATATTGAACAGGCATTTTTTTTTTGCTTTTGCTTCCTGTAAATTAACTAATTCACGAGAATATATTTATAGAAAAAAAAATAATTTTAAAATTAATTAATCTACCTCGCTTTCAACAGATTGAAGAATGAATTAAATAAACTAAAATAATTAGTTTCACGATAAACCAGTAAAGTAATAACTATTCCCAGACCATTAAGATTAATCGCTTGGTCGTTTTCGTCTGTCAAGTAAAACCTAAATACATTGTTTGAACTTGCGGACAATGTTTTACCATACTCAGACCCGCTTCCATCATAGATAACAGAGCCAAAAGGAATTTCGTTGGCAGTGTATATTTCTTGTAGCACATGATTATCTCCTTCATTCACTAAATCTGATTGAAGATACAAAGTTTTTTCACCAGTTAGAATAATTACATTTGGCGATTTAATTAAATCATTAGCAAAGAAATATGTTGAGTTTCTATCAAAACCCATAACCTCGTGAATGCGGGTATCGGCATCAAATATAAACCGCGGTTGAATACCTTTATTCTCTGACACACTGAATGTTAATTTCCCGTCCTCTGGTTCTATGTTGGTATTATTACTGGATACAACATAAGTATAATTATTTGGGCTGTCTGCGGTTAGCGCCTCAGATAGTTTATTTTTTAATTAGTTCATTGTGTAGTTTCCCTCAGGTATCGTAATTAAAGCCTCATACCCGTCTTCGCTAAGAGTAAAAGTATTATATGGTGAAGCCACAGAGTAATACGACTTCGGCACATAAATATGAAGAATTTTACAATGTGTTGGATTGTCTAGTCCCTTCATATTGACTTCATGCGTGAAGTCGCTGTCTGTGCCAGTTATCCTATTTTTACTATTTATGTAATAGATAGCTGTCGCTCGGCCTCCCTTGTAATCCATTGATATATTATATAAATAATATTCTTTTTAAAATTCTATGTATATATATGTATAATTATGAGTTTAAGAAAGTGCTCAAAATGCCATAGTGAGATAAAGGAAGAATATTTTTCAAGAAACAGAAAGGCTGAGTTAAGAAAGTGTTGTAATAATTGCTAAAAAAAAAATGAATTGTTCAGGCGGAGAATTAAAAATAATGGAGATATTGAAAGGTTTCAATATTAATTTTCAATACAACACCTCATACGAAGTTAAGGTTAAACATTTATTACAATGGGATTTCATATTACAACATAATGAGAAACCGATATTTATTGAATATGATGGAATTCAACATTTTGAACCTGTTAGATTTGGTAGAATTTCTAAAGAGAAAGCAGAAAAAGCATTTGAAAAAACAAAACAATATGACCAAGTAAAAAAATACATATTGTCAAGAAAAAGGATATTATTTACTCCGTATAAAATATGACGAAGATATAGCATCTAAATTAATTAAATGGTTTGATGATATTGGTTTTGAATATCTTTAGATAAATGTATCAAAATGTCCATAACCATTCTGTGCTTTTAATTTCTCCGCTTCTTCTTCTTTTAAGTCTGTATAGCCACTGGCGAATTTAAATCGCACTCCTTTCGCCCGCTCCATTAAAAAGCGCATAGCAAACCATCCGCATGTGTCGCTTGTATCAGATTGTTGTTTTACTTGATTAACCTTCATTAACAAATAACTATCGGGGTTGCTTTTATCTATGAGTTGTTTCATTTGTTGTTGAAAGTCTTCCGTTGGTTGGTAAAGTGCTAAAGGGTCATACACTTCAACACTCCTGTCTTTATCTAGACTTATCCATACTGCCATCCAGTGCTGTCCTTTTTTGTTGCTAGGGTCTGTATTCATAACAAATCCGTATCGCTTTCTGCTTCCGGGCTTCAACTTGTAAATTTCATCACTGGCTATCGCTCCGAGATACCATCCATATTTTTTCATTATATCATCTATTTCATTAGTCATTAGTCCCCTCCCCTCACCCTGTTGTTCCTCTGGTTGCTGTGGCGTCTCCGCGACGCTCGGGGGTATGGTAGTGGGTGAAATCCCCTCCTCTGGCTCTGGTTGCTCAAACTCTGGTTGCCGCGGCTCCTCTGGTGGTGTTTGGTCTGGCGGTGTAGTCGTATCTGTTGCCGGCTCTGGTGGCGGGGGTAGCGGTTGGGGCATTCCCTCGTCAATATTCAAATCATTTGAAACTTGTCTATCAACATTTGGGTATATCGTCATTTTGCTAGTTAGAGTATTTACAAAATCATGTTTGTTCATTGTGTGTTTCCAATCTTTGCGGGTTAAATATTTTTTAATTATTTTTATTGAAAATACCTTATCAATTAATTTTTCTAATGTCTTCGCTCCACTACCTTTTTGCTTATAATCTCCAACATTTTGGAGATACCCCATGAACTCTTCATATCTAGCATAATCCGCTACTTTTCTTTTTACGTTTTCCTTTTCATTTCCAACATCAATATTAAACCTTTTAATCATGTCAATAATCCACTTTGAAGTGTCTTTGTAATTTAATTTTTTATGTCCATCACTATCTAGTCTCTTTTTTAAAGCCTGTGCTGACTCTTTTATAATAATGTTTGGGTGATAAGTTTTTGAAAATGCTGAGATTAAAAATTGATTAATTTGTAAATGTTCAAAATGCTTACCCTTTTCTTCTGCTTTCTTTTCTTCCTTTTCAAGTTTTTCTTTATATTCTTCTGCTAACTTTTTCTGTTCCTCTAAAGATGTTGCTGTGGCTATAGCCGTCTGAATATCTTGACTGGCTTTTTGTAAGTCTTTACGACTCATCTTTTTTATGAACTTATTTGTATATCCTGCTAATTTCAGTGTTTCAATATCTTTCTGCTTTTGCTTTTTTTCTTCCTCATATTGCTCTTTCGTTTTCAATGGTGCTTCATCTCCTAAATTAGGTAATGGCGGTGCTTGTGGCGGTGCTCCTAATGGCGGTGCTTGTTGTGGTGCTCCTAATGGCGGTGCTTGTGGCTGTCCATGTTGTGGTGGCATAATATATTGATATTGTGGTGGCGGTGGTAATGCTTGTATCATATTTTTTCTGTCTTCTTCATATTTTACATCTTCTATGAGTTTTTGCTCCCTTCTTAGTTCTCTGGCTTTTTGTTCTTGTCGTTCCTTGATATCGGATAGTTCATTGCGGTGTATCCTTGCTAACTCATCCTGCCTTTCCTTAGTATCTGCGTCTACGCGACGCTCTTGCCTCTTCTTCTCCTCTTCTAAATCCTCCCTTGCTTTCTTTTCTTTTTTCTCTATATCCTCAATACCCTCATACTTTTCCTTTCTGAGTTTGTCTAAGTGGTCATTAATGGCTGTTCTCGTATTTTGTTCAATCTCTGACAGGCTCTGGACTTTCCTTAAATCCTCCTTCTTTTCTTCTTTCTTTGCTTTTGGGGTCGCACGTGTGCGACTGCCACGTTCGCGTGGCTTATTGCTCAAGTATTTCATAAAAAGTTTAACGATTTGAAGTGTGCTCATATCATTTGTTTTCTTACCAAAATTAAGATAATATTTTTTGCCCTTCTGGATAATATACGGCTTCCCGCTTTTATTTCTATAAACCCGCGGTGGTCTTAATTTCTGTTTCTTCGCTTTCTTGACGACCATCATATAGATAGTTTAGAATTGCGATTCGTGCTACCGCACTCCCTCTTATTCTAAACTATCGTTTTTTTATTTTGAAAAAATTAATATGTTTTACGATATTTATGAGCAAGCAAAAATGAGCGTAGCGAATGAAAGCGATGCTCATAAATATCATTTAAAACTTAAGGGCACCTCGTCCTCTCTGCTTACCATACCCCAGTCTTGATGCTACAGCACCAACACTACCAGTGTAAGGTACCCCGACGCTACTTAATGCTCCCGCAGTCCTAGAGATTAACTTATTATTGCGAAGAAATTTATCAACAGCCATTGCGGTTTTGCCCACTTTTTGCCAGTTAATTTTACCGCCAGCCTGCCCCTTGCCCTTCTTCCGTCCAGTCTTCTTTTTACCTCCAGCCATATTGGTGCTTGAGTTAATTGTTCGTTTGCCGATTGTTGGAATGACTTCAACACGAGTTGCTTTCACTACCATTATAATAAGTAAAAAAAATAATTATTTACGAAATTAAAAATTTTTACTCAAGACGATAGGCAAAGTTTTTGCGGAATTCATCATCAACACTTGAAACATAAAGAAAATTAAATCGTTCCTTTGTTGCTTCGTGATACTTTTGAAGAAAGTAATCAAAATCAAAAGATAAGTCTAAATGTTTATACACGAGTTCCATTTTGTCCTGAGACTGGCCTGGAAAGATTAACAAATAATCTAACTGCTTAATGGCTTCTGGTCGTAGGTCGTTCAGATACTGACTAGACATAATCACCTTTGATTTATAGTGTCTGTTCTTTTTTAACAAATCTTAAACCGCTCCCTAAATCATCCAAAACAAAAACAACCTCTGGAGAAATATACTTACTTGGTCGTTCTTTTGGTGCCTCCGCGGCGCTCTGTTTCTTTTCTTTTCCAAAATAAAGAAATTGTGGTTTCTCCATAGGTTCTTCATCTTTAATTTCGCCTTCCTGCTCTTCATCTGGTTTGTTCTGTTTGTCTAACTCATAGTCTATCACATTTACGCCATCTGATTTAAGAAAGGTATAAATTGCCATTGGATTGCCTCTGTTCTTAAAGTGCTTTACCATTGCTTTATAAATGTAGTCCTTGTGTATTGTTGAAACAATAATGAAAATGCGGGTTTTTCTGTCTGTAGTCCGTTTCAGTATTTCAAAGAGTGCAGTTGTTTTCCCGCTCTTCTTACGGGCAAGCAAAAATATGTTAGCATACGGCTCATTGAATAATTCATAACCTTTTGCTTTTTTGTTTCCATCCCCCTCTTGTTTTACTGGCTTCACCTTGACATTGTTTATTTTCTCCATCCTATATTCTACCCTACGAATTCCAAACTTTGCTGGAGGAAGCAAAACATTTAATAAAAATATCCAAATGTCATTCACACCCACCAAAATGAATGTAAAATTTATCCACTATATGAACGACCAGACAGAGACAAAACCAGAATTCTTTACATGGATAGAATTGGAATTATTGGAACATTTGCGGACAGCACCACAGCAAACATTTCAAACCTCGGTTATAATTTGGGTGTTGTTGGATGGACTGACGGACAATATACATTTAAAGTCCTTGAAACTGACAGCGGAAATATTGATACAGTTAAAAAAATAATCTTTTGGTATTTATATTCAGTAGCCATGATTATATTACTACTCATAAACTTTTTAATAACAAAAATATTTTCGCGGACTGCCTGCGACTTTTATAGCAGAGCAAATCAAACAAAACGAGATGCGTGTGTTTATTGTATAAAGCAAGGAATAGAAACTAAATTTAAATGTGTGTATAAGCCTATGAGTGATTAGTGTGTTAGTTTTGATGAAGCCATTCCTTTAATGTGCTCAGGTAGTGATGCTTCTTGGTATAAAATACACTTATACGAGTGCTCACTTCTTACTTGAAGAAGGCGATGGAAGGCAGATGCCGATAAGCAATGTTAAAATACCGACATAAGTGTTAGCAACCTCGCATGGCAAGTTCTTTTCAGATAGCCTCACGATACAAAGGGTTATAATATCAATAATGATACCCATTTAAAATAAGTATTTAATAAGTCGGCTATCTGTCGGTCTGTTTTTTACACAACAACAATTCCAGTTATCTTCCAATTCGTGCTCTATTTTTTTTTCCTCAGTCTTCAGTTCTACTTCAAGAACTTCAAGAACGCGAGACTTTAATTCGGGAGTTAGTTCGCCATCCATATCCATAATAGGTGGTGGTCTGTGAAGTCTGGTTGTATTATTTGACATTATCAAAAACGACTGCTCTGATTTCAGAGAGTTGCTTAGATAAATCTTCTATAATAAGCATGAGATTATTATTTTCTTTTTCTAAATTAACTACCTTTTCCGCCATGTGTTGAAAAGCACTGACCAATATCGGTATGAAGTCCGTGTATGATATACCTTCAAAGTTTCCATCCCCATCGTCTGCTTTTATTCCACTTTCAGATACAAATTCTGGAAATATTTTTTTTACTTCATCCGCAATAAATCCGTGGTTCTTTTTCTGTTTGTTTTCGTCTGATTTCAAATAATATGAACAGCAGTTTATTTTCATAAGTTTATCGCAACAATCCCCGCAGTCTAGTGTTTTAATATCTGATTTTAATCTCCTGTCTGAACCAGAAGACCAAACATTCGCTCCTGCTGCAATAAAAACATATCCTGTATTGTTTTCACCATTTGATAATGAAGTGGACCAAACATGTAATAATCCACCTGTATTCATTACCACCGCATAACCTGAAGAATCTCCTGCTTTCATAAATATTTGTGGGTTGGTCGTATTTTGTGGTCTTTTTCTTAATGTTAAAAATCCGCTGGATGCGGTCGTCATGCTTGTATCACTCTGAGCATAGATTACTCCTGTTCCCCTCACATAAAAATTTAAATCTTGATTGGTATTGCTTCCTGTAGCATATATTGAATTATAACCAAAACCAACTCCCTGTGTCCCGTTGCTGTGTCTAAATTCAACACCGCCAGAAGATGTGCTAAGATTGCCCGTGACATATAAACCAACTGGTGATGGATGAGACCCACTTCTTGCTTCCCCGCGTATGTCGACTGTGCTATTAACAACAGATATTCCAGCATTTGCCGTTATTGCCTTTGAAGCAGTAATTCCCGCATTACCAATTCTAAATATTTCATTTGTGGCACCATAGTAAAATATGTGATTATCAGTTGTAGCATTAACATTGTACATCATTGTGTCTAGTTTAATACCAAATCCATTAAAAGCAGTCGTGGAGCCTGTTCCGCCATCCCACAAAACTAATTTGTTGTTTGTGTTTGTATATCCTGACCTATCTATGAAAACACTTTTCCCAGCACCTACTACTATATTGTCGCTTGTTGTTAATGTTGTTGTTGATACACCCGCACTAGCCGTTATCAATCCTTTTGTTCATAAAGTCCCGTTTGCCCCGTTTAATGACATTAACAATTGTTCGGACGAGTTCTCCCATATAAATCCATCGGTTGAAGCAGTACTTACTCTAAATCTAACGGCGAAAGAAGTGAAATCGTTGTCTGCAACCGCAGACCCTCCTGCTAGACTTCTGGTATTTGCACCTCCTCCATTTGATGCCATATAAATACCATAATTTGTATTGCCAGTGTCCCACAAAAATATTCCTCTCGTATTACCACCATTTGTATTTCCTTGTATAACTATGCTAGAACCTCCAGTTGCAGTTAATAATCCACTCGCGGTTAGCGTTGTTGTTGATATACCCGCGGTTGAAGTAATTGTAGTTCCCGTTATTGTTCCGCCATTTGTTATGTTGTTTGAATTCATATCCAAAGCACCATAAAACCTCATACCGCCAGCATTGTTAAAACGGACAATGTCAGACGAAGCACTTTTATTATCCAAAAGTTTTGAAATATAAAGTCCAGCCCCTTTTACATCAAATGCTACATTCGTGAATACATAACCTCTTTGGTTCGCGGTTCCACTTGTAGCGGTATTTAGAGTAAATAAGAAATACTGATAATCACCTGATGTCTGTGAAAAGAATATATCTCCTCCATTTTGGTTTAATATCCTCGCCCCATTACATGTTATATTTCCGCCATTAGTGATAGTTTGATTATTAAAATCGGCATTGTTCGTTAAAGTTAGATATTTTATCACAGTGCTCGCCCCATTAAATGTTTTACTTCCTGTTATTGTTTGGTCTCCTGTTAGTTTTACATTTTGCCCGTCCAATGTGTCCGCATACCCTTTTGTCGCTCCGTCCGTCGCTAATGTCGGAGTTCCAAGGTTGGCTATTTTGCTACTATTACAATCTAGCCCCGAAGCATTTACCCAACCGACTATCGCTCCATCAATAATGAAACTGATTTTTTTCGCATTTATTTCAAAGTTATAATTTACGCCCGTGCCCATATCAAGGCATCCGATAGTTCCTATATTGGCTGTGGAGTTAAAAACCACGAATGTTCCTTTTGTTGTTGCATTCGTTGAATTTCCAGTTATTTCAAGGGCACTGCTAAATGTCTTGATTCCTGCTATTGTTTGGTTTCCTGTTAATTTCACATTTTGTCCGTCTTTTGTATCTACATAACTTTTGTTAGCTGCGTCCGTTGTTGCTGATGGTGTGGCTAAGTTTGTTATTTTGTTGTTATTCAAAGATAGTGTAGTGCCAGTTGCGGTTATAATTAAAGTATTACCTGAATATAACTCTACATACGAACCAGTTATTTGTATCGGATACCAAGTCGCTGTTGCTGTTTTTTGTGCTGCAATCATTCCTATTTTTGTATCAAAGCCTATGCCAATACCATCAAAAGTAGTAGGATTGGACGAACCACTTACTTCTAAAGTTGATGTAAATTTTTTATTTCCTGCTATGGTTTGGTCTCCTGTTAGTTTAACCACCGAAGTATCAAGAGTAGAAACATCCACACCATCAGCCAAATTCGCATTTGTTATGCTTTGGCTTTTCATATCAATACCCGCACTAGCATTTATTATCCTGCTAAATGTCTTAATACCCGCTATGGTTTGGTCTCCTGTTAGTTTAACCACCGAACCATCAACTGCGAGATTTGCGAGATTAATTCCATTATACGTAGAAGCCCCAGAAATAGCAAAACCACCCATATTTAGTCCTCCCGTCATACTAGCAGTGCCGTCTAATCTAAGAAAGGGTGGTGTGGTGTTTCTCTATTGCCCCGTGCTATACATAATCAGTTGATTATCTGCTGGGAAGCCTGATATCGTCACATCGCTATGTGAGTCTATACTTCCAGCTGCTGACACCTTATTATTATTGTCATTATGCTCAAATATCCATTCATCAACACCTTTGTCATTTAGTAAATTAACTCCTGTTATATTCTTCCTTCCCATACTAATATTGCCTGTTTCATCAACATTTATCGGAAATGTTTTATTTACCCAGTTTATTGAATTATATGTTAGATAACTATTCATTGCTATTGGTGCTGTAATGACTACATCAGAGAGTGTATCAATTGAACCAAGGGCTGTATTCTTCCCTTTGCCTTCTACATCGTTGTAAGTTAAGTATTGCCCGCTCGCTTGTGCGAATATGTTTGTGTCTATGAGATTGTATAGACTGGTTTGGTGCGGATTACTTGTATTAGAGCGGTGTTGAGTTGAGGCTTTGACTTCGTCGTTATCCCTTACTCGTTGTTCTGTATAGTATAATTTTTTTCCTTCTTTATGTCGGTTGTTGATTTGCTTGATAACCTTGTATCAAATCGGTCGTCAGTGTAATAAAGATTTATGGGGTCGGCATCTTCTGGCACTCTGTCTGTATTCAGACCGACTATGTTTGTGTTGGTAAGGTCTAAGTTAAGTATATTTAGACTATCAACAGCCAACTCATTAAGGCCTAGTAATGATTTATATTGCGACATATTATATATATTTATTAAATATTTAATTTTATTTTTGTTAAATTATAGCAACAAAGATTAAAAGCATATCTAAATTATGTCGTCAAAGGAAGCATCAAAGGAAAATTGGAAGAAGGCTGTTCAAGCAAATAGAGAAAATGCTGAACGGCGAAAGGACGATTGGGCTCGCGAACGGCTCCGCAAGAAGGGGGAACTGAAACATAAGACCATAGATGAAATAATTAAATCTGATGCTGAGTTAAGTGTTGCTAAGGAAATACTGGCAAAACCCGAAATCGTAGAAGACGAAAGCGACAGCGACAGCGGAATTGATATGTCTGAGGTTATTGCTAATCATATGCTTAGAAAGATAAAAAAGAATGCTAAAAAGCCTAAGAAGAAAACAGCGAAGAAAACACCACCACCCAAGAAGCCAGAGAATGACAGCGAAGAAGAAGAAGAAAGTGAGAGCGAAGAAAGCGAAGATTATGAAACAACAGGCGAAAAACAGCGAGGTGGAAAAAAACGAAGTGAAAAAATATCAGTAAATGTATATAATACCACTCATAAAGAGAAGGTAAAAAGTCAAGAGGCTGATAAAGTATTTCTTAAATTTTAATAGACAACAAACATACGACTGCTAATATTGATCAACAAAATCCTGACTCAGACAAAACGGATGAGGAACAAAAAAAAGATACAGCACAGGAAATATTTCGGCAGACAAAGCCCAGAACAAGGGGCACAACAATATGGGCAGATAAAGTTTTAGATATGGTAAATATTGACTTAATAGATATGACGAAAGTCGCAACGAAAAATAAAAATTATAATTTTGCTTTGATTTGGATTGGTATTCATAGTCGGTATGCTTACGCCATCCCGATAAAAAACAAGTTTTCAACTACGGTCTTAGAAGCACTCAAAAAACTACCAAAGCCCAAGGCATTCATCTCAGACAGCGGTGGTGAATTTAAGGGAGCGGTTGGAGAATGGATTGATAATAATGGTATTAATCATTTTAAGGTTGAAGGGGGAGACCATAATTCATTAGGTATCGTTGATAGATTTGTAAGAACTCTACGAGAACAACTCCATGTTATATGGGCTTATAATGGCAACTTTGATTGGATAAATTACATTGAAGATGTTGTTTATTATTATAACAAAAAGAAGCACTCAACAATTAAAGCCTCACCACTTGAAGTGTTTAACGGCACTGATACTAACAAGCAGGAACATTATGTGGATAAAAATTTATTTGATTTTAAAGAGGGAGACAAGGTAAGAAAACTTAACAAAAAACATATACTAGAAAAGGGAGGTAAGACTTGGAGCAAACAAATATATAAAGTAAAAGGCCGTAGGGGCTACCGGATTATATTAACGAATGATGATATAGTATCGCCCCGACACTTATTAAAGACCGAGGTCGCCGAAGAAGATGACACAAAAGACGAACCGGATATTAATAAAGAATTGAAAAAATTAACAAAAGAAAAAAAAAACAAAGCATTTACTGAAACGTGAAAGTTTGGATGAGTCCAACATTCGTACAAGTGCCAGAGTCCGAAGACAAAAGAACATTTTAGATTTGTAGCATTACTTACTCTCAGTTGTAGGATTTACGATTCCAAACTTAGCATATAAAGGAACTAATCCTTTGACATAATACCCCTTGAAGGCCTTAAACGACCTAAAAACACGAATTACACCTCCTTGTTCAAAGGCAACATATGGTACTTCATCCTCTCCAGCGGTAACCATCCAAGTTGCCTCTAGTCTTCCTTCTTTTGCTTCATCATAAATTGCATCAGGATTGTTTAGCCCTTCTTTGAATACTACATAGACTTTTTTATCCAACTCCTGTGGCTTCTTTTGACTTTTAGATTTCTTTTTTCCAAAGGATGCGAGAGGGCTTTTGGCTTCGGTTTTTTCGTCTGCCTTGGCTTCGGTGGCTGTAGCAGGGGCTGTAGCAGGGGCTGACTCGGTGGTCTCGGCTTCGGGAGCGGTGGTCTTCTTCTTTGGTGGCATCGCCTACCCACACATCAAAAAAGCACAAAACACATGTGTGGGTAGTGCCTGATAGCCGTTCTAATTATTTATATGTTTATCATGTGCTTTTTTTTACTAATATTTTTGCTTTTGACTACCAAAAACAAAATGCATTATATTGTCTTATGTATGTGAGTGTGTGCCGTGTTGATTGAGGAGAGGTGAGCGTGTAGGCAGGCACCACGCAACACAAACAAGACAATTTATAAACTTAATTCCATACTATTGTTACTATTACCTCCTTTGTTTTCTATATTGCTGACTTTAGGGACATAGTCAATATATTTCATAAAAGATTGATTAAATGATAGTGTTTCTTTTTCTATGCAGTCGTGTATCTTTTTGAGAACCTCGCCCTTATATTCTTTTTTATTTTCATTATACCACACCATAAATCTTTCTTTCCTTTTCAATCTTCCTCATCCTCTTCTTTCTCTTCAAATTAAATCGCCTATCTTTCTCCACATTTATACTTTCGTTATTGAGTCTATTCAACATCCTATCGATGGCTTCTATTTTTACTTGGTCTGGTTTCTTTCTTTCGACTATCAATTCGATTTCTTTATCCATTTTGTTTATTCTTTCCTCACATCTTATCTTTGACAACTTGAGCTTTGCTTTACTTTCCTTATTAGTTTCAAATATATCAAGCCAGTCCTCAACATTTCTATCTTCTAATGGAACTAGGTTCTCACTCATTATGGTGTGTTGTTGTTCTTGTGTAATGCGGTAATGCGGTTCTGCGGTTCCACGGCACCTTTTCAACCGCACACTTTTACTGGATGCTGATAATTATTTTTTTCCTTTTTTCATTGGTTGCTCCTACTCCACCTTTTTTCCAGATGTTCTCTCAAGTCGGATGTGTATATTTTTATGCGTGTGATTGTTGGAAATGTGTTCGCAGAAATGCTGATAGATGAATGGGAAGGGTGCTCACGCTCAGTTTTTCTGGGTTCAACTCTCCCACTCGTACCGCTCATCAGCATTTTCTGTATTTTTTTTTTAATCCTATTACCATTTTACTTTTGTTAGTTTTTTTAATTCTTTTATTTACAAACTTTCAATACAGAGCACATTTTTTTTTTGAAAAAGATAAGGGGGTTCAGGACACCGAGAAAGAATAAGAAAAGTGTGATAAGGAGACTTAGTATTGATAGTTTGTGAAAATAGTGATTTTCCTAGTTTTGCTAGTTTTGGTTGATTAATAGGAGAGCGAAATATTGTTTAAGTCCCTGGTGTTTCCAATTGGTAATTTTTGTTACCAATTGGTAACTTTTTTCCGTGAACTTTTTTTCAAGAATTTTCATTCATAAATTGGGCTCAATAAATTACTTCTGAGCACTCTCAGGGCTCCGGAATGACTGTAGGAAGCGACTCGTAGAATTTTCAGCCAAAAATAGTGAGTAGAAGTCAAGAAAAAGGCACTTGACTGAGCCACATTATTTTTTTGATTTTTGCCATTTTTGAAGCCATTTTCTGAAAAAAGATGGAGGTGGGTAGCTGCGTTTCGGTGCCATGCGTGAAGCTAGGGAAGGCTTGGGCACGTCGAAAGTTTGGGGAAAGTGTTTGTGATGACATTAGGCTGGTGGGGAAGCTGAAAGACAAAGAAACCAAACATCACAAAGCTCTTGTGACTTTGCGTTTTGACAAGAAGGACTATTTCTTTTCGTCCAAAATTCTACGGGTTGAGGATGACCAGACCGTGCATGGTTTTCCCTGCATTGATAGTGATTTGAAAGAGGTAGTAGTACAGTTTACTGACGACGAACAGACGAGTGAGGACGAAGCTCTGGGTGGGAACGTGGAAGAAAAATCTGAGCAGCAGGAGCTTGAACCAGAGTTGCTGGACGATGAGGGAGGAGAGGAGGAGGTTCATAATTCGTACAATGCCTGCCCTTACTCGGAGGAGGAAGTGGATCAGGAGAATCAAAAACTGCATCAGATGGGGTTTGCGTGGCATTTGAAGGAGCAGAAGGTGGATTGGAGCGCCGATCGTCCTTTGTTCCCACCCAAAACGAGGCTGGAGAACGCTGCCACAGCTTCTGCTCTGGAGTACGTAATCCTTTTTCTCTGCAATACAACCATTCTGTTCAATTTCCAGCTCAGCAAGCAAAATATGTATGTTGTTGTATATGTTTCCAGTTTTGTATGCATGTGAACATGTTGGTTACCAGAGAATTCTAGTTGCGAAGACATGCACTTTGAGTTGTGTTTGTCACTCATTTTCACTGTGTTCTGTGTTTGTCTGCTTTTCTTTTGAATATGTCTTCGGTTTTGCCATTTTTCTCTTCATTTTGTCTTGTAGACATTTCTGTCACTTCATGCCACCGAAAGCAATCAGTAGAACCATAGAGCTTACTAACGCAGAGCTGGCAAAGTCTCAGGAAGGAATCGTGGATCAAAAAGCCCATGGATCATGCAGAGTTTTCGGTATTCTTGGGACTGCTTGTCAAAATGTCGATAGCAGATAGGGGTCGCCGTAAAGCACATTGGACTCCTAGGGATGAGGTAGCCTCGGATGGTCTGGCAGGTGACGGGTTTGGGGACTTCATGTCGTTGAATCGTTTGATAAGATTTTTTCCTGTCTGAAACTAGGACCTGCCTCTGTTGAAGACGACCCCTTCTCCCCAGTTCGGTTCTTCATGGAAGAGACCAACAAACGTTTCAATGGGGCTTTCATTCCTGGTCCTTGCTTGACAGTCGATGAGAGTATGGGAC
>WBZZ01000323.1:10000-12500 GCA_019918135.1 Paulinella micropora
GAGGGGAAAAAAAAACTAGGTCAAAAATATGAGAAAAAAACTCTCGAAAATTTGTGCGAATGCTTAGTACCCACAATTCACAAATACATACATACATATATATATATATATATATATAATACATACATAGGCGGAGAGCAAACGATACGGTGTGCATCACTGGCCAGAGAAAAGGTACATACATACATACGTACATACATACATACATACATACATGCATACATGCATACGTACATACATACATACTTACTTGCTTACTTGCATACTTGCATACTTACATACTTACATGCATAGGGGCGGGCAATTCCAACTAGACCCTCAGATATGGGGATTGGTGTTCGATTGGGTGGTACAGATATAGATAACAAGAAGAAGAAGAGAGAAAGGGGAAAAAAGACATAAGTGGAAGAATAAGAGAGAAAGAAGTTCACAGCCGTGTGCCGAACGGTGCTGTGCGCTCATGGTGTGAGAGAATTCTGTGACATAAACACACACACACACACACGCGCGCACAGAGAGAGAGAGAGAGAGAGAGAGAGAAAGAGAGGGAGACGCACGCACGCACTGAATGCATACCTTTCCATATACATACATATACATACATACATACATTCACGTACACACTCAGGGCCTGGACTCCTGCTCCATGCTGACTGTAGTGGCGCGTGTCTGTCATCATTTTTATAACATGCTAGCGGACCGGCGGTAATAATAATAATAATAATAATAATAATAATAGTGCCTCTCTGTCAATGGCTGATGCATTTCTGTACATGCGCCTCCATCGTCTCACCCGTGAGGGGAGTACGAAGAATTGACGATAAGCTCTAATGACACCCCCGCAAGGGCAGTTCCAACACTTCCAGACGGGCCGGTATGTTCAATGAAAATACTGGTCCAGAAATAGACCGGTATGTTCAATGAAAATACTGGTGGCACCGACGGGAATCGAACTGGCGACAGGGCTCAGATGGTAGAACTTGACCACTGGGCTATCACGGTGTCCAAATAATAATAATAATAATAATAATAATAATAATAGTGATAGTGCTTCTCTGTCAATGGCTGATGCATTTCTGCACATGCGCCTCCATCGTCTCACCCGTGAGGGGAGTACGAAGAATTGACGATAGGCTCTAATGACACCCCCGCAAGGGCAGTTCCAACACTTCCAGACGGACCGGTATGTTCAATGAAAATACTGGTCCAGACGGACGGTATGTTCAATGAAAATACTGGTGGCACCGACGGGAATCGAACTGGCGACAGGGCCCAGATGGTAGAACTTGACCACTGGGCTATCACGGTGTCCAAAATAATAGTGATAATAATAATAATAATAGTGCTTCTCTGTCAATGGCTGATGCATTTCTGCACATGCGCCTCCATCGTCTCACCCGTGAGGGGAGTACGAAGAATTGACGATAGGCTCTAATGACACCCCCGCAAGGGCAGTTCCAACACTTCCAGACGGGCCGGTATGTTCAATGAAAATACTGATCCAGACGGATCGGTATGTTCAATGAAAATACTGGTGGCACCGACGGGAATCGAACTGGCGACAGGGCCCAGATGGTAGAACTTGACCACTGGGCTATCACGGTGTCCAATAATAATAATAATAATAATAATAATAATAATAATAATAATAGTGCTTCTCTGTCAATGGCTGATGCATTTCTGCACATGCGCCTCCATCGTCTCACCCGTGAGGGGAGTACGAAGAATTGACGATAGGCTCTAATGACACCCCCGCAAGGGCAGTTCCAACACTTCCAGACGGACCGGTATGTTCAATGAAAATACTGGTGGCACCGACGGGAATCGAACTGGCGACAGGGCCAATAATAATAATAATAATAATAATAATAATAATAATAATAATAATAATAATAATAATAATAATAATAATAAAATAATAAAAACGTCTTCCTTGTCAACTCTGTCATCATTTTTATAACATGCTAGCGGACCCGTGGTAACAACAACCCACTTCAAGCATTAAAGAGTTGACAAGGAAGACGTTGTTATTATTATTATTATTATTATTATTATTATTATTATTATTATTATTATTATTATTATTATTATTATTATTATTATGGACACCGTGATAGCCCAGTGGTCAAGTTCTACCATCTGGGCCCTGTCGCCAGTTCGATTCCCGTCGGTGCCACCAGTATTTTCATTGAACATACCGGTCCGTCTGGAAGTGTTGGAACTGCCCTTGCGGGGGTGTCATTAGAGCCTATCGTCAATTCTTCGTACTCCCCTCACGGGTGAGACGATGGAGGCGCATGTGCAGATTTGCATCAGCCATTGACAGAGAAGCACTATTATTATTATTATTATTGTTATTATTATTATTATTATTGACACCGTGATAGCCCAGTGGTCAAGTTCTACCATCTGGGCCCTGTCGCCAGTTCGATTCCCGTCGGTGCCACCAGTATTTTCATTGAACATACCGGTCTGTCTGGACCAGTATTTTCATTGAACA
>WBZZ01000323.1:20000-47500 GCA_019918135.1 Paulinella micropora
TCATCAAGTTGTTCAAGTTTAGTCACTGACAGTCTAGTCCCGGACCGTGACACTGTGACTGACTGAGCTTGCCTCAGACTCGGCCGCTGCCTCAGGCTGACTCTGGTGTCCGGGCCAGCCTGGGATCGTCTCAGCTCGGGAGTCCGCCGAGTGCACTGAGTGTCACGTTCAACTGACTCAAGTCACTGTAACACTTGAAGTTAATCCGACTGCACTGAAGTCTGCCACCGACTCAGTCACCCCGACAGCCAGGGCCAAGGCTCACTCAAGCATGAGGTCACCTGACTCTCACATGCACCTGGCACTGTGTCATGACTGAAACCGTCAGCCTGACACGATGACTCAGTTCAAGTATCCACTGCCTGAGTCTGCATTGTAATGTACTACTAATACCCGTTACTCCACCTAGACAAATTACCGGTAATTTGGATAGTCTTAGTAATAGGCAGGTTCATAGGCCGGACAGTTATTAATACCTTTATTACTGACAAGGACACTTTCTAGAGTATTCGCGAATCATAGTCTGGAATGCCTAGAATCAAATGAGTATTACCATTCTGTAAAGGTCATAACATCATAAATTTGTGTGACCCAAAGTCATTAAAAGTCTTTTCTTCGGTTATCAGGCTATACCCTTAGCGGGGTAGCTTCCCTAAACTCTGCGTTTGAGTGATAGATTACTTTGGTTATGAGCCTTGTCAAGGAGGCAAGCGCGCCAAAGCACGTATTGAGTCAAGTGCCCATATTCGAGGGCAACGACCAAAGCTTTTGGCCTTGGTCAAGCAAGTTTCAGAAGCACATGCAGGGGATATCTGTCCACGTGGCAGAGATGGTATCTGTGGCATTAGCCGACCCAGCTAAAGCCAAAAGGGATTTTCCTTACGACGAAGCAAGGGCTAAGACGGCAGAAGACTTAGAAGAGCCCGACACGCCCATAAGTGATAGTGAGGAAGATGAAGAGTCAGACACCTCTCAGAGAGGAAGACAGAGACCCCAGACAAAGAAAGAAGATATCAAACAGCCAGAAGGTTGGGATAAAATGACAGCAGAACAAAAGAGAGAGTGGAAAGAGAAAGAAGCAAGGAAAAAGAAAAGACAAAGTATGAAACAACACACAAGAAGAAAGACAGCTATCCGCAAAGAGAAGAAATATTATGAAAGGATGAAAACTTTGCAGTTATGTCTGTCTGTGGCTTTTTCCAAAGACAATGTATCTAATTTCCTGCGAACACAGAAGACGAAAGGACCCATTGAAGAGTTGATAGTAGTAAGAGATCAATGGGGAGGCATTTCCGGAGCAGGTAGGTACATGTTAGAGGAAGAGTTTGAGAGAACGAGGCCAAGGGCAGGTCAGAGGTATGTAGACTGGCTAAATGAATTTCTCGCAAAGAAAATCCAGCTTGAAAGTTTACGTGGGGCGCCATTTTCCGATGAGGAAGCAAAGAGAAAGCTATTTAAGAAAAAGTACGGTGAGGGATGGGAGAGCATAGTACGAGTAGGGGTAGTCAGCAGAGTGAGTGACCCCAGAGATAGACTCGTAGTTAGAAACAGACCTCAGCCCACCCACATAGTTAAGTTTGAAGACGAAGAAGAACGGATGTTGAATTCGGAAATCCTCAAATACTCCGTGAAAGATCCCGAATACCCGTTACAAAGTCCCGCTAATATGTTTTTATGCGATGACCGTATGGTGGCAGATGAGATTCGTGATTTTTATTTGTATGTAGATATCAGAGTACCCAAAGATGTCATAGAGGAAGGTTTGACAGCTAAAGATGTTTTAGAGGGTATGAAAACAGAGCTAAAAGCTCTTCAATCCTTTAACACATACACATGGGTACCCCATAAGGAGGCAAGCAAGGCAGGAGTTAGTAAGATAGTTAGATTGACATGGGTTCACAAAGTAAAGTTAGACGAGAACGGGAAAAAGTTCATAAAGTCTCGTTTAGCTTTACGGGGAGATATGTTAGAACCCGGTGTTAGCTATAACCCAGATCAGCTCTTTGTTCCTTGCGCCGCGCACCATTCACTTTTATTTCTCGCCAAACTAGCTGCCTGGCACAAACACAAACTATACGGCATAGATTTTAAAAATGCATACCTAAATGCTCGTATGAATGACCCTGTTTATGCATATGCGCCAGAGAGTGTAGACAGAGAAGGGCATGAGGGGATGATATGGCGTATAGATGGTGCTTTATATGGTGCACCACAGGCAGGAAGAAGATGGTATGAGATATTAGCACCCAAGTTAGAGGAGCTAGGTTTTAGGTTGCTAGATTCAGACTTATGTATGTTTGTAGAAAATGATAAAGCTTTGAGAGAGGCGATAGTAGGAATATTTCATGTTGATGACTTGTTGTTCACCGCACCAAACAAACAAGCATATGAGCGTTTTGCGTCCGCATTAGAAAAACATTTCCCGCTCAAAAGACTCGGTATTGCCCGTGAATTCAAAGGAATAGAGATAGAGCAATCGAACGGGAAAATAATTTTGCATCAGCGAAAATATCAGCAGCAGATACTAAAAGAGGTAGGCTACGATTCTGCTAAACCCGTTAGTACTCCAGCGCAAGAACATTTCACGGAACCGATGTCGGAATCAGCTAGCTTGCGAAAATTTTCAATTCCTAGTCTAGTTGGTCGTTTGCTATTTCTCGCAAAGATGACAAGACCAGATATAGAACAAGCACTAAATTCGGCAAGTGTCATGCAAACTATCGATAAGGGAATAACTTATGCGATGTTAGGCAGAATCTTTCGTTATTTAGTTAACTCTTATCGAGGTTTAGCTTACCATGAGCCTAAGTCAGAGCAAGAAGGGCAAACATATCCAAAACTTTCCATGTGGCCCGACGCGGCTCACAAAGTTTCTAAGAAAACAGGGAAGTCCCGCACTGGATTCGTGATCCTATGGGGCAGCGATCCAGTTGCATGGTTATCAAAGCGACAGAGTCGCATCGCCCTGAGTTCCAATGATGCTGAAATATTTGCAGCAACTGAGTGCATTAGAGAGGGACTTGCACTAAAACACATTACACAAGAACTAAACATAGCCCAAAAGAGCCCGATAGAATTATTCGAGGATAACTCTCAAACAGTCTTAGCGGCAGAGAGGGGTATGTCAGGTAATAGAACTAAACACTTACCTTTAGAATTACACTTTATGCACCACCTACAGAGAGACGGTGAGATTAAGTTTGTAAAAGTAGGTACGAAGAAGCAGATAGGTGATGTAATGACAAAATATTTACCGAAAGAACAATTCGAGTATTTATTTAACAAATTTACGGTAAAGCTCAAGTAATTTCGGGATTTGCATGTCCACTCACCTATATTTGCTTTGAGTGTTTTGTGCAGTTTGTTGCTTGTTGCAGCAGCTTTGTTTTGCGCAGGGGTCAAGAGCCGTCGAGCCGAGGCTGGGTAGCCGACTGCCACGCGAGGCCGGCAGCCGCGAGGCTTTCCCTGGCTAACTTAGCAATTTAAATTCTTTCTATCATTCTTTCTGTCCTAGAATAGGAAATCTAAATTTTTTTGATTTTGCTACCCTCTACGGGAAGCGCTTGCAAATTTTTTGAACACATACATACTTCATACATGTTACTGCATGACTACACATATATACATACATAGAGGATGTGATGTAAATGGGAGTTGATATTTAACCTTCGGGTAACCCATAATTGATCCTCAACACTATTTTTTCATATTTACACACTAATATAGCCTATGACTTGCGACTAAGGGGGAGCGTTGTAATGTACTACTAATACCCGTTACTCCACCTAGACAATTTACCGGTAATTTGGATAGTCTTAGTCATAGGCAGGTTCATAGGCCTGACAGTTATTAATACCTTTATTACTGACAAGGACACTTTCTAGAGTATTCGCGAATCATAGTCTGGAATGCCTAGAATCAAATGAGTATTACCATTCTGTAAAGGTCATAACATCATAAATTTGTGTGACCCAAAGTCATTAAAAGTCTTTTCTTCGGTTATCAGGCTATACCCTTAGCGGGGTAGCTTCCCTAAACTCTGCGTTTGAGTTTTTCTCTCACGGAAATTGTTACGTCTTTCTTTTTCTTCCCACATTAACCATCTTTCCCTAGATGCTTCGCATAGTTCCGAGAAGTTTGGTCTTAGTCTGGCCGGGAGATCATAGTGGTCCACCTGAAATTTATCCCCGAAAGCTGGATGGTAGCGCAATTTCTTAAAATTGGTCTGAGACCCGATCAGCCTCAGGCCGATACTGGGCCCGCCACCGCCGGGGGCGGCGTCCCGCATCATTAGAAGTTGATAGTATATAATCATTACTCATCATGACTCATGATCCACTGGGTCCCCCCGGCAATAGCACTGCTTAGTGGCCCCCGCAAGTTCAATTGATCATGAGCCCCGTCAGACGGTGGCGCTCGGCCCGGCTGGGAAGCCAGTGGCCGAGCAGCTAGCACTCTTTACTTGAACTATGCATGATGATCAACTGATTGCGGCAGATGACTCCGACCATCTCAGCCCGTGAAGTGGGGACGGCCCCCGGTTGGTTGAATGCTATATATATATATATATATATATATATATATATATATATGATCATTTATGTATTCGCGACTTGTCCAACCGCAAAGTATGAAACTTGGCAAGCATTAAAAACATAAAAAACCAACATTTGACATATAGAAAACATACACAGAAAACAAAAAAGTGTCAAATGTTTAACGTAAATTTATCAAACTAAGCACATTAAGAGAGATTTAGACGAAAAAACACACACCATATTTTTATTTCATAAAATATATATAAACTGCGTGTATATGGTTTATGTGTCTTTTCGTCTAAATCTCTCTTAATGTGCTTAGTTTGATAAATTTACGTTAAACATTTGACACTTTTTTGTTTTCTATGTATGTTTTCTATATGTCAAATGTTGGTTTTTTATGTTTTTAATGCTTGTTTCATACTTTGCGGTTGGACAAGTCGCGAATACATAAATGATCACACCCCGTTTGGGGAGGAAAGGGGGGGGGGGGGGGGGGAAACACTCACGAAGTGAGTGTAGAGGGGGGGATAGGAGGGGCTGACACAAAAGTAAAATAAGTAGTCTTTTCTCCTTGGACAATCGGCAAAAGTGCTCCCGTCGTCCAAAAATTGGTGGCATCGGCTCAGCCATAACGATATTGTTTTGCTTCCAGTGTGTCCTTAAAAAAAACAAGGACGGGTTAGAAGCGGTATTATGGCAAAATAGGCCTTCGTATCAATGGGGGGTGGTAATCTTAGTGCAATATGTTATTAAAACAAGGACTGGTAGAAAGGTGCGGAGTAAGACGACTTATAGTGAAATACGGCTTTCTTGGCGTCCTTATTTTTTTTTTATAAGTCCTTATTTTTTCTATAAAGTTTCATTTTTTTCTCAAAAAAGTCAAAAAAAAGTTTGAAAAAGTTTAAAAAAATTTTACAAAAAAGTTCTTTTTTTTTTGTTTTACCTCCGCGTCGGTATTTATCAACTTTTAATAGTAGCACGAAATCTCTCTTAGTGTTAATTTGGGCAAAAAGTCCCTTTTTTTCAAAAAAACAAGGACAATTAGTTTTAGTATATACCAGAAGGCTTATTTTATAAAAATGATGCTTATTATGGCGTCCTAAAAAAAGTCCCCCTTTTTTTTAAAAGGTCGGTCAGGCCAAAGCAGTGAAAACATTCTTAACGACTCTATCCCATAAAAGTGAGAATAAATTTTCAGTTTTAAGGACATTTTTAAGGACGGGCAGGAGAAGTTATTTCTCTATAATTCTTCTTCTTATTACTCTTATCTTATTTATTATTTACTTAAAATCTCTCTTAGTATTGAAAGAAAAATAAAGAATATAGAATATAAAGGAAATAGAGGGGAATACGGCTTTGGCGGTGTCCTTATTTTTTTGAGTAAAGTCCTTATTTTTTTAATAAAGTCCTTTTTTTTTGAGAGTGGCTAAAACAAAGTAAGGACGGGCGCGGCAGGTAACCACCCCGCGACGATGTGGACAGGCTTTCAAGGCTTAACGAGGCCGTATATTAACCCCGCGGGGGAATTTAATTTAGAAAAAATATAGACTTGTCTATTATATACTAAGATGTGGAGCGAAGATGACTGGAAGTTTGTTAGGCAGTTAAGAGTTGCTACTAATGAAAGTAAAATTTATGAAGTGGTGTCCAACTTCTACGATAGTGAGTTAAAACCAAGTACAGCCTTTCATAATGCTATTATATCTTTATTTAGCACACCAACTAGTGATGAAGAGGTGCTTCAGGCACTAAAAGTAATGTATCCGAAATATGCTATCGTGTATCCAAATTTGAATTGTAGAAGACAAAGACTTTCTGAGGTGAGAAAAAAAGCAATAGAGCCTTACCAAAGTGAAAAAGTATATGAAATGAGCAAACTTGATAAGTATTTTAATCTGAATGAAGACGAGCGGATTGATATCGTTGAGGGGTATAAGAAAGATGTCAAAGCCAAAAATGAACAAAAAATACAAATCGATGTCCGTGATGTAATGGCTAAAATGAACGATATGATATTAAGTAATGACCCTTATCTTAAACTACTTGCTTTGATGATAGCAATTGGAGCAAGGCCTGTGGAAATATTTGACAAAAACACATATGAATTGATACCAGATAAACCTTCTTGGTTGCGAGTGAATAACCTAGCAAAAAAGAGGGAAGGACAAAAAAAGAATTGGACTGAGAGGCCTGTTGTCCTTTTTACTCCCCAGTTTATAATAGAACAAGTAAATTCAATACGGAATCATTTCAAAAAGAGAAAAGCAGTCATCATCAACAGCGAGGGTGTGCTTGATAAACAAAAGAATAATGAACTAAACAAAAGAATTATCAAAATCTTCCCTTGGCTATCGGAATACACACAGAAGAGTAGTATGTTGCGAAAACTATATGCTAGTTTGTCGTATAGTAATTTCGCCAATCCGAAATTAGAGAATTTCAATACGTGGGTAAGCAATGTGTTGGGACACGGCGACATGCTCACTTCATTTAGTTATAGTTGGGTTAATGTGGCCGATCCTGAAGAAATTAAGGCAGAAGGGATTAAAACAGAATTAGAGGAGTTGAGACGCAAGATAGATTTATGTCTGAATTTAAATAATACTAATGAAACTGAAAGCGAAAACGGAGACGAAGAAAGCAAATATCAACCATTAGGAAAAAGCGCTAGCAGAGAGGATAAGTATAAATTGCTTGAGCAGATTTACAATGATAACCCGAATATTACAAATACTAAACTAAGAAAGATAAGCGGGATTGGAACCGTTATTGTCAATAAGTTTATCAAAGAGAAGAGGAGTGGAGCGACGAAGAGCGAAGCGAAAAAAAAAGCGCCACAAGAAGAGGAAGCAAAGCCATTAAGACGAAGCACGAGAAATAAAAACAAGTGGTTAATATTTAACAACGACTAAAGGCGGTTCACCATATCTTGCTCTAATATTAGACTCCCGCCTGTAGCATTTAATGGAGCAGATTGTGAAAAACTCAATACTATCTACACCATAAAAATTACCTGCTATAATCGGTGGGTGCGACTGGAATGTGCGAGACAAGCCACATATATTAAAAAATTCTTCTCCATATTTCGGCTGGGGCATTTCTGCATAAGCAAATGTTCTTATATGTCCAACTATATCACTCGGCAATTTGCGTATTATTATTGACATGTTTTATATTATATAAAATATAAAATGAACCTTTTTGGTCAAAGCACGAATACACCATCGTCATCGACTACATCGTCGTCGTCTTCTTTATCTATTGATAGCATAAAAGACGCATTACCAACAACCGCCTTCGGAGAATTGCGAACGGCCACTTTGTCTCCAGTATTACAAAATGTATTTACATATGGTATTAATACGCGATTCTTTGACAAAACGGAGACTAATGGCGGGGTGGTATCAACTGCTAATTCAATGGCGGTTTTGACTACATCGGCCTCAGGTAATTCAACCGCACAGATTACGACAATTGAAAGAGCCAAATATAGAAGTGGCATGGGCTTAGTTGCTAGATTTTCCGCATTGTTTCCATCATCTATCGCCGCAGATAGTTTCAATGGCGATATTGGCATAGGCACACCAGCAGACAATTTATGTTTTAGACAATCAAGTTTGGGAATGTCTGTTGTAAGAACGGCGGGAAGCGTAGAAAATGTGGTCAGTCAATATGCGTGGAATGTTGATAAATGTAATAATACTGGAAACTTCCCCGCGATTGATTTTACCAAATTGAATCTGTTTGAAATAGTTGTTCAGTATCTGGGCAGTGGTCAAATTACATTCAAAATAGAAAACCCGCGCACTGGACGAATGGAAGTAATTCATGCGATTAAATACGCGAGCACTGCTACCACTCCATCATTAGATCAGGCGGCGTTTGCTATTTATGCGAAGGCGTATTCATCAAGTCTGGCATCCGTTGTAATGAAAACGGCGAGTATGTTTTTGGCGGTTGAGGGGAATATTGATCGGACTATTGCTATAACTAATTCGTATGATAATGTTAAGAGTATAGGATCAACTGAGAATGCCATATTTACTATTACAAACCGCGCCACATTCAATAGCAAAACGAATTACAACATAATCTACTTTGAGAATTTATGTATCAGCTATTCGGACACTAAAACATGTATCGCGAGAATTATTCTTAATACAACATTAGGAGGAACACCTTCTTATTCAAATTACGATACAAACACATCGTTAGCAGAGGTTGATACAGCGGGGACAACAAGAACGGGCGGAAGCGTGATATTTACATACGTGTTGTCTGGTGGTTCATCAATATACATTGATTTGTCTCAATATCATATCAAGATAGGGTCAAGTAAAACATTTACTGTATCCGCACAAAATACGAGCGGTGGAACAGCAAGTATTTATGCTTCATTAAACTGGATTGAAGATCAGATTTAAACAAAAAAAGAATACCTTATTTATACATAATGTATAAATTGCATTAAGCATCAACTTTCTTTTCTATCTCTATGGACATTTTTTTAATATATTCAAAACCCTTATCCTTAATATATTTTTCTGTTATACGTGCGTGATTTTTCTTTAAATATATGTAAAACTGATCAATATTAACACCGCAGGGAATTAGATGTTTATTTTGTCGTCGTCGTCGTAAGTTGATGTTTTTGATTACAGTGAATAGTATATCTAAATTTTGTATGAAGGTCATTATATTTATGTATTCTTTTTTTTTTAAGCGTGATAGGCCTTGAGAAGAATTGAAACCTCAAAGTTTAAAGGAACCTCCAAAACTTCACCTTGTGCATTTCTAATGACGATATCAATAGTTCTTTAACTTTTCGTTGTATTAAATGGCACATAATCGGCAACATCGTTTGACGATTCAAAGTAGCACTGGACTCCATAGGGCTTGTCAAGATTGCATTTACCAACGACAGAGAAATTACCATTTGCTTCAACTAAACCAGATTGATTTAAAGCACGACTATGAACATAAACGGCCGTTTCACCGATTAAATTCACGATAGATTGCATTGTGCTACTCGCCGCCGCCGAAATATCGGCAGTTAGTCCTATCTTATCTCTAATCGTGCTATTATCGTAATCAAAAGCATACGTATCACCAGTGAATGCGAAATTCAATTTATTAACGGAGTTCAAAGTTATAACTACAGAGTTTGGGGTAATTGCTGAATTAATTGCAGTTTGAAGGGCGGTAATAAATGTATCAATGGTGTATTGATTTTCTGTTACGATTGCCGTTTTTGTAGCGGATCCCGTTGTTTTAATCAATTTGAGAGTGTTGGCATAACTCGGTATGTTTGGAAAAACATTTGGGATAGAGATACTCTTAACGACATAAGCACTAATTATATCAATATTATGACCAGTTGCTGGGAGATCGACAACGAAACTGCCATTGTGTGAGTAGAAGCGGATTTTGATTCTGTTTTATCACTTGAGGAGACGCGAAGGAGGAAATTTTTTTTGTTCGCTTTTCATCTTCAAGATTGCTTATCGTAAATGACATCGCTATGTTATAAAATATATTATTATTATTTTTTAATTTTTTATTGTTTTACGACACATCTACTAGGGTAGATAGTTGCGACTTTGACATATTTCAACCAAGCAGTGATGGCCTTATTTGTAGCACCATAACCATCCGCATAACGAATAGTAACTTCAGCAGTTCGCGAATTATTAACTGCAAGACCAGACGCTCCAATGTGTGGCGACTGATTGAGTGTCTGGATAATAGTAGCAAAACCAGAGTTAGATGTAAGCCCTGTTTTGCCTGTAAGAGCATAAAACCTACGAAAGTTTTCAAGAGAAACAGATGAAGACATATAAGCATCACGAATGCCCATAGTCGCTTGGAGAGTGTTAGCATACAACTCTGCACATCCACGCTGGACTGAGGCGAGTGAATCAGTAGTGCCACCGATTCCCATCTTCTGTTGAGGAGCATACCAATCACCAATACGGCATTGATATTGTCTGTAAGGCATTTGAGCAGTTCCAAGGTTATCAATTTCGGTGCTATCTGGGAGCACATTTTGAGTAACGACATACAAGCATTGAGCCCTTGCTACCGCCTTATTCACTTGGAGATTAAAGTCAACAGATTGTATCCCTGGATTTGCCTTTTGATTGTAATATGTTTCATAAGTGTATGGGAGCCCATCCTTGCTTCCCATCTGTTCAAGAATATTTCTCTGCACAGCGGGAGCAAGAGAGAAGGTTTCCAACATTACAACTGGGTTTCGAATTGTGTAAGTGAGAGCAGCCCCGGTAAAATTTTCTGGAACCGCACCATCACTACTTCCAATAATCGTTAATGCTTCCTGTGGCGGAGCAAATGTCAAACGAAATCTCATACCGCTAATCAAAGAGGGAGGAATGAGAGTTTCCTCATTAAACACTCCCGAAAAGTAATGGAGAGGAATACAAACTCTCAAAAAATCACCAGTAGCAGTAGCACTAATAGTATTAAGTGCGAAGTTAGTAACCGATGAATCGGTAACATTCGCATTAACCTCAACTGGTTCTCGTTGTCCCGCCATCTGTGCCTGCCGACGATAATCAAAAGGATAATGCCACGGGAGAATATTTCGCACCATTTTATTGACATCTTCAATTCGTTCAAGTTCGCTACCATCCTTACTTTCTAGCAAAAATCTTTCAAAAATAGCAGTCGCGGGAGTGTTCTGAAAACCAGTAGCGCAATTATTATGTGCTTTAGTATCAGCACCATCTGCTTTAATTTCAAACGACAAATAGCAATTCTTCCCATAAACAAAATCAGTGCTTGCCTGCAATGTGAAAATCATTTCAGTCCCCGACGAACTGGTGTAAATCTGTTGGTCGGCGAAGTTCTTCTTAAAGATACTTCCCTGTTCAGTGAGCGCCAGATTTGCTGGCAACTCATACTTGAGGTTGTTGAGGGACATCAACTCCTCGGTGTTCTTCATGTCCTTGGATTCACTAATCGTAAATACGATCGCTTATATTATTGGAAAAAAATAATTATTTCAAAAATTAATCAATTTATTCGTCTGGCACAAATGAATTTTTTATTTGTCTCACATCATCGCGTATCGTGTTTAAAGTAGTATCTGAGGCTTTTCCGCTGTCAAGTTGATACTCTCTAGATGTAGCATTCTTCACGGCTTTTTGTAAGAATTTAAACTAGACACGGCAGTATCTAAATCAACAACATCCGATGTTCCCTTATCGCTAATATCTGGCAACATATTTTGTAAATTATATGTATCAACTGGATACAAATTTGAATATTCCGTAAGGTCTTGATTTACAAGAGGAGCACCCTTACTAGACCATAGTTCAAAATGGTTCAATGACATGGCATCACTCACTGGCCTGTTTGCTTCATTGAGTTTATTAATAAACTCGTTGGACAATTTATTGGAGGCACGTGTGTTTTTAATCATTATATATTATTTATCCGATTTTGTTCTTCTTCATAAAATTAATTAAATCCATAAGGTCTTGGTAAGTTTGAGAATTGAATGTTTGCTTATCAAGTTCTTCAAACTCCGCTTCTGTTACTCCTTCTGATTGTGTTTCCACTGGTGGTGCGGCGGGAGTTGTTTCTACGGGTAAAGCATTTGGAGGTGGTGCCGTATTTGATACTGGATTTGGCTGTAAATCGGGTGTTTTTCTGTTTAACGAAAGGTCGGCAGATTTAGATGAGGCCGCCATCGGTGAGACATCGGCTAAGGCTTGTATTTTCTTTTTTCGTGGCGCTCTTGGTTTAAGTTGTGCGGGAATTTCTCCAGATTTAATCTTGTCGCTGATTTGAATTATGGATGTATATTCTGGTGAGCCTTTCTTGGGGGGTAAACATTCCTTGAATCCCATTCTGCTGGCGATAAATGGAAACCGCCTGCATGTATGGTGTGGTAAATAACTTACTCATTGCTATATAATTAACATTATTTTTTTAAGTGCAAAATAGTATCAAAATTTTTTCTAAATACTTGGCGTTTATCGGCAACCCTATTATTAATAAACAAAAACGAATAAGGGTCTGCTGTTGCGTGTCTAATCAACAGATCCATTTCCTTATCGTTTAAATATTGGCTTTCGTGTTCCGTCTTTATTATTTCAATCTCTGATCGCTTCACACCTGAAATTATAGCAATATAATGAGCATTTATTCTTACATTGCGCGGGATTTGCATGTATGATTGAGTAGTAATCCAAACGGATACCTTCGCGTGTGTGGAGGCAAAGGCTATTTCTTGTAAAACTTCGTGTTTAAGAAATTTACGAGATTGAGCAACATCATCGCATATTATTAATATCTTTGGAGCTTTTTCATATCCCTTCGCTTCTATCTTGCTTTTTTGTTCATCCAAGATTTTTCGTAATAGTTCTGGCCTGTCTTCTCTTATGATGTGGTCGTCTTTCAACTTCAAAATGTCTGTGAGCATCTTAGAAGGAGATAGACAAAACATGTATATTTCATCCCACCAACCCTTAAGCATATGCTTATTACCTAACAGATTGGCATAACTGACTTGCCACTCCCAGTCGCCCCGCATATAATAAACAATCCCATTCCTGGAAGAATATTACCCTTTTGTATCGGCTTCTCTTTAACACTATCACGTTCGGAGTCAATTGCTTCAATTTGTTAGCCCTTCTTAAATTTTTTTTCTTTTTTTGGTAATTCCGTTATAACTGGACGGCTCACTTGAAACTCATGTTCGTGCAATTGTTCAATTTTACTTCCTTCTAGCGCCGTTCGCAAAAGTGTCTTTCTTGGTAATCTATTCGGTCTGAGTCCGTGCTTCATTTGTTATATCTAAGCGTTGATAAAGTAGTTTTGGTTGTGTCTGTAATTATCGTATTCAACACCCCACGGCATGGGAGGATGGGCATAATTGTGGAAGAATGGAGAATACGGGCTTCGAAAAGAATAGTCAGAGGGTGGGTTAATCAATGGTTTGAAGTCCTTCTTTTCTGTCCTTGTTTGTACTTGCGGTGGAATTTCCGCTTTGAAGTTTTTAACCAACCGAGATCTAACAGATGGCATGCGGACTTTGTCAGAGGCTCGCTTATTCATAATCGCCCTGTTATATCGGTTCATAATCATGTTGTTGTTAGTGTTGCTGAATTGAGTATTATCGTAAAGTTCATACATTGGCGCATCTAGCACGCGATCCTGCCGTTCCTTATTTCCTTTAAGCAGTATGTTGTTTTTATTAGTTCCGATACCTCCATTTTGGTCAGATGGTGTAATGAAACGAAACAGATTTGAAAGTTCCTTCTTTTGTTCTGCGGGCAATTTCCCCATAAGTTTATCAACGAAATCATCAATGGATCGCATGGAATCAACAAGCGCCTGATTTGGTGTTGTGGAAGGATCGGGATCTGGATTTTCTTTATACTCTTTCAATGTAGCATAATCAACTATGGCTTTTTTCTCATAAAATGGCAATCCCGCCTTAGTTCCACTTTTATACACTCCCGTTTGGACTACATCATCCGCGGGCGCTTTCACATCTGCGGGTGCTTCACTATCATCTTGGGGGGGAACGGGCACAAGTCCTTTACTATCATCTTGGGGTATCGCGGATGATTCACTATCATCTTGAGGTGGTGCTTTACTATCATCTTCAGGTGGCGTGGGTGTCTGTCTCTTGGATTTGTATAAGTGGGGATATTTTGAATAATAATCAATATCATCCATGGCCTTCTTAAATTGCTCATTGCTATCTCGTATTTCACTTTCGTCATTGGAATTTTTCACATTAGCGAGATGTTCGCGGTATGCCACATCAAATTTATCAATAATTTCCTGCGGAAGTTTGCTTTTACTCGCTTTAATTGCTCGGTTAATTTCTACATATGCAGAGGATATTTCGTTTATGACTGAACTCCTTTTTCTTCTGGTGTAAGAATTGATTTTGTAGGAGGTGGTGGCATTTCTATTTTTTGCACTGATGGCAGTGCGGTCTTTTTCATTTCTTCAAATAGAGTTTGTCCTTCTTTCACATTGTTAGCCGTATAGGCTTGTACTGCCTTTTTGTATAATTCTTTAACTTTACCGATTTCTTTTTCGTCTTTTATTTCGTTTTTGTATTTATCATACTCTGCTTTCAATTCCGTAACAGACTTTCTCACTAGTTATCTCTCCTTTGGATTGGCAATTCATGAAATCTTTTGTGCAACGAGATACTCTTTAAATTGCGTTCTTTGTTCTTTTGTCAGTTTGTATTCGTGCCCGGTTTTAATTTCGTTGAGTAATGTGTCTCGTAGAGTATTTAGTTGTGGCATTTTTATTCCAGTGTTTCTGGTCGCATGTGATTCAATATCCTTAATGTTTCTTCCCTTCCACGTATCAGAATTAATTTTTGATTTGGTAGTGGCAGCATTAATAGCGTTGATGTATTGCTCTTTTATTTTTTGAGAAGTTTGTTCATCAAAATCTCCGACTAACGAGTCAATAGAACCTATCATATGCTTCCGCGCTCGCAGATCATATTTAGTTTCGGCTGGAGTGGTCATTTTTTCCGATGTTATATTAATATTAATATTATTATTTTCGTTTTTTATTGTTTCCGACGGACTAGACGATGCGGTTAAACTGGGCGATGGTGATGGTTTAAGCGAACTAGACGATGCGGGTTCGGATGCAGATGCAGATACGGATGTGGTTAAACTGGGCGATGGTGATGGTTTAGGTAAGGCAGGTGATTTAGGTGGTGGTGATAAGGTTTGAAGTTGTGTAGGGTTTGCGATTATCTTTTCACTTACGGAATAAGAGTTGGTAATATTTTTGAGAATATTGTCAATTTGGAGGGAGTATCTTTTTCGTTGGATACTTGTATTAATTCGTTATTTTCTCGTTCAACCTCAATATTTGATGATTTTGACAAGTCTTCATTTTTTATCAATTTCGGATAATATGTAAAACTTACTTTGGTGGCATATTCGTGCCAATCTCCAAAGAAATCTTTGTAATCTATTTCAGCCTTTTGTTTGTTAATATTTGCTTTAATGACAAAATCACTTTTATCGTCAAAATAACCATCATCTGCTAAATATTTATCATACTTAACCATGAGCGCATCGACCATTGTTTTTACTTTTTTGTATTTTTCTGGATCGTCATATGCGCCGTATGCCATTTCAAAAGGTGCGGTAAAACTACGTTTTCCTTGAATAGCATAAGTAAATATCGCATATTTTAAGTTTGATTTTAATTCTCTCCACACGCGATTCATGTGAACCGTGCTTACGCTACCATGCATCCGTCGTGTATTTATTCCGCCAAAAACGGATGGAAGTTTTGTGGCCATATATTTAAGAACTTCTGTGGATGTTTTCCATTCTCGCATCATTAATGTTATTTCCTCCATCAATGATTTATTTTCGTTTAAAGGGCGTTGAATAGCCTTATTTAACTTAAGTGCTTCCCACGTAAATCTTGCCATGCCTTTACCACCTATAACCATTTCGCTTAGTATTGCGTGAGGAGCATAATGATTGTTTCTCGCTTTATCTATATTTGCCACGTACATTAAATCCGCGAAATATCTGACTATCTCATCTGACGACATATACATAAGATCATGTCTAACTGCTTCATAATCAATCCTATTTACTGGTAAATGAAACGATTTAGTGCCCATTCTGCCATTATAACTTAAAGCGAAACGATCTCTCATATTTGTCCCTTTGCCGTTGAAATTGTAGCCTGGAATGTGCCATTCTTCTTCTTTATACACTTCATAGGGCTAACATCTGCGATATTTTTTTGCTTGGACATTTTATCTGCAGTATAATATATCTTATATTATACGTAATATAGGATGGAAAATAAAAAGGAAAAAAGTAAAGATGAGGAGCAACTGGAGGAACTAGAACGGCTAGGGAAGGAAATTGACCAAATCCGCATCACTCAGAACTTAGTGAATAGAAACCCCAATATTTTTAGAAAACCTGAAAATATCCTTTACCGCTTACCGCTATCAGATAACCAACGAGAAGCAATTTATAATAATATAATTAAAGAAGAGGGAAAAAGCGGGAGTTAAATATATGTTATTAATATTGCTATTCGTGTTATCTCCAACTTGTTGGAGATTTGCTATGTCGCGGACTGCCTGCGACTTTTACTCGCGATACTCGGAAAAAAAAAGAATGAGAGTTGTGCTTATTGTATAAAGCAAGGTGTAGAATCTGGTTTTAAGTGTGTTTTCATAAATAACGGAAATAATATGTGTCGTAGTTTTGATGAGGCACTGCCTTTGATATGTGTTGGTGATAATAGATGGTATATGACACATATATATGAATGTGGTAATTTGTGATTTACTTCTTACCACCTCCAGAACTTGGTGAAGGAAGGCATATGCCTATAAGTAATGTTAGGATTCCGACATAAGTATTAGCAACCTCACAAGGCAAGTTCTTTTCAGATAGCCTAACTATACAAAGGGTTATAATGGCAATGATGATACCCATTTGAAATAAATATTTAATCATTCTGCTATCGGTTTTCTTATTTGACATACAGCAATTCCATTCGTTCTCAATTTCATTGTCAATTCTTTTCTCTTCTGTCTTTAGTTCAATATCCAAAACACGAGACTTTAATTCTGGAGTTAGTTCGCCATCCATATCCATAATAGGTGGTGGTCTGTGAAGTCTACTTGTATTATTGTTTGACATTTGAAAAAACGACTGCTCGGATTTCTGCTAATTGCTTAGATAGATCTTCTATAATAAGCATGAGATTATTATTTTGTTTTTCTAAATTAACTACCTTTTCCGATAGCTCCTGTGTGGCCTTAATTAACGGGGCGATAAACTCGGAATAACCTATACCATAACCGACATCACCACTATCAACACATTTAACATCTTCTGGATTAACGCTCACACCTTTCAATTCGCATTCTTTTCTTGGCGTTGGACACGGAACCATAATTGTTTCTTTTATAAAACCGCCAAAATCTAGCATATTCATTTCTGTTAATACGATTTCTAATTCCTGTGCTATCAAACCCGTTCTTTGTTTCTTGTTGTCATCAATCATACGATAGCAGACTGGATTTAACTTATTAATAAAATCTAAGCCTAAGCATTCCTTTATATCTTCTTTTTTTCTCCTGTCTGAATATTGAATTGGATTAGACAATACCCATAATTGTCCATCACTTGCTTTCAAAGACATTAAAGCAGTATTTGAACTATTCTCCCATATGAACCCACTCGTTGAAGAATTATTCACTCTAAATCTAATAGCATAAGAAGTTAATCCTCTGCCTACTCCTTCTGCTGGTGCTGTTCCTCCACTTAACGCTTTATTTGCTCCAGACTGAGACATATAAATCCCCCATGCTGAATCAGCAGTATCCCAAATAAATATTCCTCTCGCATTTGTCCCGTCTGTTTGTCCTTGAATTCCTATTTTCGCTCCATTATTAGTTGTGGTAGTTAGCACCCCAGAATATGTAATTCCCGCATTCGCCGTTATTAATCCTTTTGTCCATAAAGTTCCGTTTGCGCCATTCAATGACATTAATAGTTGCTCCCTTGAATTCTCCACACGAAACCCATCGTAGAATCATTAGCAACCCTAAAACGAAAACTATATGAACTAAAATCATTTCCTGAAACAGCCAAAGCATTTGCCAAACTTCTAGTGTTTCCACCTCCGCCAGATGCCGCATAAATTCCCCAATTTGTATTGGTGGTATCCCATAGAAATATTCATTTTGCATTTGTTCCGTCTGTTAGTCCCTGAATTCCTATTTTCGCCCCACTGGCATTCGTTACTGATGTTAGTGTGCCAGTGTATGTAATCCCCGCATTCGCAGTTAGTAAGCCACTTGTTGTTAACGTCGTTGTTGATATACCCGCATTCGCCGTTATCGCCCCACTCGCTGTAATCGCCTTTGTTGTTAATAAGCCCGATGTGTCAAGTTCCAGAGCGAGAGACCAAGGAACAGCAACCCCCACACTTTTCCCGCTATCATACAAAAATCTAAGTTTATTATTCCATTTACTAATTAGAAAATTAGAACTCGCATAACTTGATTTCCATCCGCCAGCATCTAAATATGCATCAAAGGTCATATTTATGTTATTATGACTTAAATTAGTTAGTTGAAAAGTAGGATAAATATCTTCTGTTGTAATAGCCTGCATATGTGCTCCAGTTGTATTATTATTATAAATCCCATACAATTCTAAACCCGCTGTTGTTCCTAATCCTTTCGTTGTATTGCATATGATTATTGGCATACCTGATGCTGTTGTTATTTTGTCGCTCGTTGTTAATGTTGTTGTAGTCATACCAGCAGTTGCCGTTAATGTAGTTCCCGTTATTGTTCCAGCACTTGTTATGTTGTTTGAGTTCATATCCAAAGCACCATAAAATCGCATACCGCCAGCATTGTTAAAACGGACAATGTCAGATGAAGCACTTTTTTTATCCAAAAGTTTTGAAATATAAAGACCTGCTCCTTTTACATCAAATGCTACATTCGTGAATACATAACCTCGTTGGTTCGCGGTTCCACTTGTAGCGGTATTTAGAGTAAATAAGAAATATTGATAATCACCTGATGTCTGTGAAAAGAATATATCTCCTCCATTTTGGTTTAATATCCTCGCCCCATATATGTTATATTTCCACCATTAATGATAACTTGATTATTAAAATCAGCCGTTTGTGTTAAAGTTAGATATTTTATCGTAGTGCTCGCCCCATTAAATGTTTTACTTCCTGTTATGGTTTGGTCTGTTGTTAGTTTCACACAATTGTCATCCAGATATTGTCTATTTACCGCTTTATTAGCATTTTGTGGTGCTCCTAGATTAACAATCCGACTGCTATTACAATCTAATCCAGTAGCATTAAACCACGAAACAATCGTCCCATCAATAATAAAACTTTTTTTTCGCAGAAATTTCAAAGTTGTAATATGTTGCAGTGTTCATATCCAAACTAGCAATTGACCCGATATTACTTGTAGAATTGAAAACGATGAATGTGCCTTTTGTTGTTGAATTTTTTGAATACCCAGTAATTTCAACACCACTGCTATATGTCTTAATTCCTGCTATGGTTTGGCTTCCTGTTAGTTTCACATTTTGCCCGTCTTTTGTATCAACATAACTTTTATTTGCTCCATCTGTTGAAGCGGAAGGGTCTGCCAAGTTTGTTATTTTGTTGTTATTCAAACTTAATATTGTTCCAGTTGCGGTTATAATGAAAGTATTACCTGAATATAACTCTACATACGAACCAGTTATTTGTATCGGATACCAAGTCGCTGTTGCTGTTTTTTGTGCTGCAATCATTCCTATTTTTGTATCAAATGCTATATTGATGCCGTCAAAAGTAGTAGGATTGGACGAACCACTTACTTCTAAAGTTGATGTAAATTTTTTATTCCCTGCTATGGTTTGGTCTCCTGTTAGTTTAACCACCGAAGTATCAAGAACGGAAACATCCACACCATCAACAAGATTAACATTTGTTATGCTTTGGCTTTTCATATCAATACCCGCACTAGCATTTATTATACTGCTAAATGTTTTATTCCCTGCTATGGTTTGGTCTCCTGTTAGTTTACCCGCCGAAGTATCAAGAACAGAAACATCAACACCATCAACCAAATTAACATTTGTTATGCTTTGCCCTCCCATATTTAATGTTGCCGTTATTAATCCACTCGCTGTTATTGCTTTCGCGGTTAATAAACCTGCTGTGTCAATTTCCAGAGCAGTGTCCCATGGAACAACATCCCCAACGGTACTCCCAACACCATATAAAAATCTAAATTTATCATTAACTTTCGCGATCGCAAAACTTGAACTCGATTACTAGATTCCCATCCGTTAGAATCCATATAAGCATCAAAGGCCATACTTACACTACCATGCCCTAAATTGACTAATGAAAAAGTAGGATAATTATCTTCTGATGTAATTGCTGCATATGCGCACCACCAGTTCGGTCGCCATAATTACCATACAATTCCAATCCACCAGTAGCACCATTTCCCTTTGTTGCTCTACCTATGATTATCGGTTTCCCATACCGTGTTGATATTTTATCCACGAAATCCTTATTCCCCGTTATTGTTTGGTCTCCTGTTAGTTTAACCACCGAAGTATCAAGAACAGAAACATCTACACCATCAACAAGATTGACATTTGTTATGCTTTGCCCTCCCATATTTGATGTTCCCGTCATATTGAAAATTCCATCTAATCTTAGAAAGGGTGATGTTGTGTTTCTCCATTGCCCTGTGCTATAAATAAGCAAATTGATTGCTGTTGGGTGTGCCCGTTATTGTTACGTCCGTTAATTTATCTAATTCAAAGTCGCTTATATAACTTGAAGTTAATGTAGCAAATGAAGTATTGCCTAACCCATCTGTTTTTAATACTTGATTAGCCGTGCCGTCCGCCAATGGTAAATCGTATTCGTTATTAATTGACACATAACCAGTATCAGATATCAACAAAGAGGAGTTATTATTTCGCGATGATATTGTTATGTCGTCAGTCCTTGCTTGTATTGAGTTTGCTTCAATATGATCGCCATATAATACTCCATCAATTTCTAAATTCTCATCCACTATGACAGAGCCGTAAAAATGATATGTCCATGGATTACCCAAATGGTTCATAATTTAATAGAATTATTTCATATCGTAGAATATATAGTTTAAAAAAATATGAATATATTCGGCCGATCGCGAGAACAGCAGTCAATAGATACTAAAACTATTGCCGTCACTGCTACCCCAACGTTAACTAGAAACATTCAAAATGCTTACGTTGGTCTTGACCTTAGGTCGTGGATGGAAAGTTCCACATTCACCACACTTTGCACTGGCGGTTATGGTAGCAAAACAATATCTAATTTAGGATATGGTTATTTTATTAAAGTATCTTTTCGCGGGTCTTTGAATTTGCCCGCCCCGACTGGAATAGGAACTTTTCAGTTCTGGTTTCATAAAACGGACGGAACAAATGTTGATGACTTTTACAGCGAAGTGCTAAATTATACAACCGCCATTGAGTATAAGTCTTTTGATTGTATATGGCTAATTCAAAGATACGGAGTTCAAATGAAAATGATATGGCTAATGACTTGTCCAAATCCCGCGGATACCACCAATAATACAACAATGCGAATTTCTGGAAATACAACTAATGAGGTTTTATTGACATATGCGACAGATGCTCCAATAACATTGGAAGTATATTATAAAACGGCATCTGCGGATTATGTATCTTTTAAACCATCATATTTTAATATTGATGTGATGAGAGACATAGCACTAACCGCCGCTTACACATGAAACCTGTCATACATATCTTTTAGTGTCGTGAGTTTGCCATCGTGTTGAGATAAAACATCGCGGAAAAATGTCTTATAATCTAACTTACCATATTTAAGAATGGGGCGTTGGTCTGGTGGTATGTGTGCGTATCTACTCTCGTGCCATTTCTTCATATCCTCCTGTAATATGGTGCGGTCTTCAACTTTCATATACAAGAAATTAAACGGGTCTTTTGATACTTTCAAATGTGCCGTTATTATTTCATAGCAACTATACCCGCTCTCGAACGGATTCCGCTTTGCCTTAATTGGTGTTTTCTTCTCATTTGGTGGCGTGGATGCTTCTAAAACTGGTAATTCTTTACTTGTTTTAACTGGTAATTCTTTTTTTGCCAATTCTTCTCCTAAATTCGTTTTGATTTCGGTGATACCAGCACTCAAATCACTTTCTTTAAAGGGTGTAAATTCTTCTATCTCATTAAAACCGACGTTCTTCAATGTATCAACGGAGGGCAATACAACTTTAACATTATCACCCTGCGGGGGTTGTTCGGGTCGGTATTTTTCATAAAATGCGATAATTTCATGTTTAAGCGATTTGCTTGTTGGTAGTTTTATGTCGCTACTTAAATGAGTCCATTTTTCTATCGTATCTAAATAGTTTTGCTTAGTAGATAACATACTATATTAACTACAAGAAAAAAAATTAGTTATGTATTTATTTATTTACGACCAATATTGAAACTCATCGTCACCTTCTTCATCTACCCCAGAGCCAAAATCAAAATCGAATGTGTTCTCTTTTATGTAATCGCGTATATTATTTCTAATTGAATGTATATTGATAGAAAACCTATATTTTCTGTTATTCTTACCCCCCGATTGTTTTGGCTTATCAATCCCCGCGTGTCTAAGTTGAGTGTAGAAAGCACCTTTATGATACGTAATTCCACTATCCGAACACCATAATTTATATTTATCACACAGATATTGTGCATCCATCTTAATATCTTTGTTTTCAACTTTATCAAATCGCGTCTGAATAAATTCAATTATGAATTTAATCCCTTGGACAGATTATGTATCTTTTGTTCGGTCTTGTAGGTTGTCTTGTAAGCCGTCATAACATTAATTTCTTCATATTTCCTCGTCGCGAAATATTCAAAGGCACACCTCATAAAATCATCATTGCTTATTTCATCAAATATGGGCTTAAAATAATCCTTATCATCAGCATGTGCTCCACTTAATCTATGTAAAGAGTATCGTCGATCACTACCTTCAATGTATAATGTGTTTTCATTGTTAGTATAAAACCAATACCTGGCAAAGTGTTTTACTTTGTATTGCTTACTTCCTTTGGGCTCAACAATCTCATCTTTTTGGTCAATCTGACTTTTGAGACGATCGCTGTTAGTAAAAGCACCACCTTTTTCCTGCAACTCCTCGAATACTTTCAATATTTTATTGGCATACGCGACATTAAACTTTTCCAAATAGCTGTTAAAATCTTTAATTACTACGTGGTTTTGTGAGCCTGAAAGTCGTTTCATAAACTTTAATAACAACCCCTTACCAGTTCCCTGGCACGAGAAGAATAAATGGCCTATTCCACGATTCTTATTCGGCATCTGGATCATATCTGCTACGTGATCTAAAAAATTATTATATTCGCCTTCGCCTTCGGTAAAGAAATCTGTTTTCAAATGTTTGTATAAATGGCTTTCCTCAAAGTTGTATTTTGTTGAAATAGGCACATTATCCCATGGAAACCCCATGAATAAGTTTGTTTGAATATTTGATTGGCACGCCCACTCGTTTTAGATATGGGAAAACATAAAGTCGTCGTATCGTTTCACATTTCGCTTGAATATCTGTTTATGTATGAAATCCCCGCCGAAGTGAGTATACAACCATTGTTTCGCATTTGGTAGGTTTTTCGTTTCTTTAAAATCACCAAGTTCTTTTACATATTCGGGATTAGGCACATAACATTCATAATCTAATGAATGTTTCATAGAAGTTACGTCAACTTGCACATAATACTCTGTCTTTTCTCCTGTTTCTTCATCGATATCAAGGTTTAAAGTCATCGCACATTGCCCGCCACCTCTAGAAACTATGTTTATACATTTTAACCATTCGGTTAATCTTTCTATGCTTGCGACGTTATTCCCGCTGTCTTTGAGATATACAATGTCTAAATCGCCAAAGTATTTAAGCCTCGGTGCATAATATGTTGCTATGTTTGTGGGAATAATTAAGCCTTCGTTCATATCAGACTCATATCTTTTATTTTGAGTGTCATATCAATGCCTAATGCTTCTTTGATCGCCGCCGAACATCCTGCCAAATCGTAATCTTTTTTCTCCAACATCAGTCCATCAAAACACAAGACACAGGTCTTTGGATTTCCAAAATATGAGAGCATCACTTGTAAGATGCTATTTTCCATATCGCATAGAAGTGTATTCATGAAACTGGCTTGATGGTTGAAGTTATCACCCCTATCTATTCTCTTTTGTTTAATTCGTTCAAAGTCTTCCAAATGAGCGTTCGCGAATTGAGTATGTAGAGTTATCATTTCTTGTTTGAAATTGGTCAGAAACTTTATATTTTTCGTCAAAGAGTTATAATCTTTATTTCCACCATTAATAAGCGACAGATAAATCTGTTTGGCTTTGTCTCTATCTACTGTCACTTCCTCACCTTCTTCGCTTATCTTGAGTTTCATCAACATGTCAATAGATTTTTCTCTATTTTTCACGTAGGATTGCAAATATTTACACTCGAAATTAAACTTTTGGCACAGGTGTAGTAGAATAACTGGGTGGGCATTTACCATGTCGATATCAACGTAGTAATCGCGTGCGATAGTGTGGCGTATCTCACGCGGGATGTTTTGTAAAGATAATGAACCAACCGCACAAAACCTTCCTTTTCCTTCATTTTGTCTATAATTGACAACTATCTTGTCTTTAAGAGAGTTTTGAAGATATTTTCTAATCAATGTAAATGGGTCAATTTCATCGTATCGTTGTCTCCATCTTAATTGTTTTTTGTAATCTTCAAAATTATCAATAATATAGGCTTATTTGGTGGCGTTAAATACTTCATCTTTCGTCAAAAACTTAGTATTCAGTGCCGCAACGACGTCCATATTCTTTTGCATTTATTTTTTTTGTCTCACGTAATTATGTCTAAGGGTTTCCTTAATTATAATATACATAAGGCTAATCCTTAACAGGAATTAAATCATTAAGAACACTCAACAGAACGAAAAAAAATGTAATTTGTATGCTCCAGTCTCACCCTCCAGCCGCGCCTTCACATAGAGATTAATTCGGGTGTTTTGACTTTCTTAATGAATGTATAAAGGTTTCCAGTTGTTTTACACTTATTTGTAATAGATTGTATCACCAGTATGTAAGTGCTATATTTTATGACTTGACTTGTAAAGTTATCTTTTATCAATGTTAGTTTATATCGCTTATTCTTGTCATCACGCCATATGGGGTTATATGTGCCTTTTATACTCTTACTCATCTCTCTTGCTACTTCAGTACTTTGCGCATGTGTCCCATCTGAAATATGAAACACATAATGGCCTCTGTCGTTTAACCCTATAAACTGCGCGATAACTACTTTAAACGCCTTATTCCATCCAGCCGCCTTATACTTCTTTTCAATAAAGTATTTTGTTATAATATAGAAATAGTATTTGCCCCCTGTTTCTTGAATTGTTCTTCTTCGGCCTTAGCCTTAGCCTTAGCCGCTTGCTCAATTACCTGTTCGCCTTCCATATACTCTTCTACTTTCAAAAACCGCCTCTATTCATCCATTAGTTCATGAATCTTGTCAGCAGTCGTTCGTTCAATTTTTTCTTTAATAGTATCAATAAGTCTTGATATTTCGCCCATCTCACGGATTTTCCTGCCGTTAGACTTTATGGGTAACTTACCTTCACCCTCAACTATCTGTGGCTCATTCTTATTCACTCCTTTATCCTCTCTATTATTCTTTCCGTATGCTATTTGTTTAAATCTTTCCAATGTATCTTTTGCATTATTTATTGCCTCCACATAATCTTCATCCAATTTAATGTTGTATTTTGCTTTGAAACTGCTATATTCTTGTTCTAATTGTTTAATCGCGGCGTAAAGCGGGGGTATCTCACGTTTGTAATAACACGTATAATGCATCGATTGTAAAGTATGAACACCTCTTATCATATCACCACACACTACACGGCCGTGGTTCCATGTATTCTAATCCATCTTCATTTTGGCCATTTCTAACTTTATAAAAATGATTGTATTAACATGCCTCGCCCACATATACTACGTATCCTCCCCAATGGTATGGATAAGCCCGTGTAATTGGCTTACTACATAAGCATCTGTTTATGTTGTTTATGTTGTTTAATTCGCCGCACATTTCAATGTCTGCTGGTTTCCACATTCCTTTGTCTGGTTGGATTTCAGATAATATTTGTATTATCCGTGCTTCTGATATTGTCTTCGCCATTTGTTTCCTCCGTTGTCTTATGTATTATATGTATAAGACTATTGTTATCTTTAACATATTTCCTTTTTGATTTTTTCTTTTGTAATATAACCGCCCTATTTTCATCATAGTATCGTTTGCTTGCGTTGCGATATACCTGCGGTTTATTCTTCGCATAATTCCTCGCGGCTATTCTATGTGCTGCCTTTCTCTCCTCCTCTGTAAAATACTTTCTTGGTGGTGCCATTGTCGTGGTCTTATATATTACATTACATACTTTTAAACTTTAAATTAAATTCCCCCGCGGGGTTAATATACGGCCTCGTTAAGCCTTGAAAGCCTCTCCACATCGTCGCGGGGTGGTTACCTGCCGCGCCCGTCCTTACTTTGTTTTAGCCACTCTAAAAAAAAAAGGACTTTATTAAAAAAATAAGGACTTTACTCAAAAAAATAAGGACACCGCCAAAGCCGTATTCCCCTCTATTTCCTTTATATTCTATATTCTTTATTTTTCTTTCAATACTAAGAGAGATTTTAAGTAAATAATAAATAAGATAAGAGTAATAAGAAGAAGAATTATAGAGAAATAACTTCTCCTGCCCGTCCTTAAAAATGTCCTTAAAACTGAAAATTTATTCTCACTTTTATGGGATAGAGTCGTTAAGAATGTTTTCACTGCTTTGGCCTGACCGACCTTTTAAAAAAAAGGGGGACTTTTTTTAGGACGCCATAATAAGCATCATTTTTATAAAATAAGCCTTCTGGTATATACTAAAACTAATTGTCCTTGTTTTTTTGAAAAAAGGGACTTTTTGCCCAAATTAACACTAAGAGAGATTTCGTGCTACTATTAAAAGTTGATAAATACCGACGCGGAGGTAAAACAAAAAAAAAAGAACTTTTTTGTAAATTTTTTAAACTTTTTCAAACTTTTTTTTGACTTTTTTGAGAAAAAAATGAAACTTTATAGAAAAAAGAAGACTTATTAAAAAAAAATAAGGACGCCAAGAAAGCCGTATTTCACTATAAGTCGTCTTACTCCGCACCTTTCTACCCGTCCTTGTTTTAATAACATATTGCACTAAGATTACCACCCCCCATTGATACGAAGGCCTATTTTGC
>WBZZ01000323.1:60000-62500 GCA_019918135.1 Paulinella micropora
CAGCTTTGTATGAGATGTCTCTCAGACGTTCTGGCAGCTTATCCCATTGTGCTTGTGCGGCTCTGCTGTACTGACCAGTCTTTGAGTCGTTGTACATGTTTTTCTTTGATGATCGCCTAGTGTTGTAGTTATGAACAGCTGTAATTGGTCGGATATTGTTGTAGTGGAGGGGTAGGAAAGCCTTGAAGGCTGGGTAAATAAGGGAGTGTGCATCCATGCATACGCTATATTTATGCATGTTAAGTATGTTGAGTAGGCGTAGTTTGGCAAAAAGTGGTTTGGTAGGTGTTCTCCATGATTTGAGGCAGATCAGACGGACTATACGTTTTTGGATGATAATGAGTGGATGTATAATGGTGTTGTATTCATCAGATCCCATATAGAGATACCATACATAAGTAGGGGGTATACATGTGCATAGTAAAGTTGGAGGAGGATATGGATGGGAAGTAGGCTGTTCACATAACGAAACATTTGGACAAACGGTTGAAGGCGGAACACAACAGATTGTATATGTTCACGGAAGGACAGGTTGCTTTAGATGATTGTACCTAATACTTTTACATTTCGTTCTTGTTGGAGCCTCTTGCCGTCGATAGTCAAGTCGAGTTGCACCTTCTGTTCATGCTTGTGGAAGATAGTGTAGGTGGTTTTGGTGGGGTTTGGTACTAGGTTATGACTGTGGAAGTAACGGACAAGGTTTGTTGTATCAGTTTGTGCTTGTTCTTGGAGTTGCTCTTTATTCTTAGCAGCAATGATGAGTGTGGTGTTATCTGCATATGCAAAGACTTTCCCGTGTGTTACTGAGAGTATAATTGTATAGAATGAAGAGTGTTGTTGAGAGTGTGCTACCTTGCGGGATCCCATGTGTGATCTTGCGTGGGTAGGAACGAGCATATTGGGTAAATACGGTTTGGTATACTACCACTACTACTACTACTACTACTACTACTACTACTACTACTACTACTACTACTACTACTTCTATACTACCACTACTACTACTACTACTACTACTACTACTACTACTACTACTACTACTACTACTACTACTACTACTACTACTGGTACCACTGTACTACTACTACCACTACTTACTACCACTACTACTTACTACTACTACTTACTACCACTACTACTACTACTACTACTACTACTACTACTACTACTACTACTACTACTACTACTACTACTACTACTACCCATCCCATCCCATCCCATCCCATCCCTACTATTACTACTACTACTACTACTACTACTACTACTACTACTATTACTACTACTACCACTACTACCACTACTACTACTACTACTACTACTACTACTACTACTGCTACTATTGCTACTACTGCTACTACTGCTACTATTGCTGCTGCTGATGCTGCTGCTACTACTACTACTACTACTACTCCTACCACTACTACTATCACTACTTCCTCTTTTTCTCTCCCTCTCTCAATTTTGTCAATATATCTGAATTTTTCAGTTGCTCATTCTCTTTGATAGAAATGATGCTCTTCGCGGCGTTTGTCTGCGGGTTCGGTGTGTTGTATGTGGAAGCACAGTCAGGTACATGTCAAGGCCATGTGCCCTGAGAGAAACTCCGGAGTGTGGTCATATCTAGCAAACAAGAGCCACGTGTCGACTTGCCACGCGTTACGCCCAGCACTCGACCCCACATAACGGCTTGCTCCATTTCATGTCGCACACAGTCAAGCACTACGTAACACATGTCTGCTGGCTCCTTTTTCAACAAGCAGCAGCCACACTCTCGTATGGAATGTAATGTTGTTATGTATGTATGTATAAATGCATGCATGCATGCATGTAATGTAATATACGTTTGTATGTATGTATGTATGTATGTATGTATGTATACATACATACATACATACATACATACATAGATACATAGATACATGCATGCATGCATACATACATACATACATACATACATACATACATACATACATATACATACATACATATACATATATACATACATATACATACATATACATACATATACATACATACATACATACATACATACATTGCATACATACATTGCATACATTGCATACATACATACATTACATACATACATACATACATACATACATACATACATGCATGCATACATACATACATGTATGCAGCGATTGGAGCGACCAATGACTGTCGCAAGTGTTTGATGTCGGGCTTCGCGTGGTGTTCACAGGCACGCACTCGAGCTGCTTCCTCTCGTTCCTTTCCTTTCCTTTCCTTTCCTTTCCTTTCCTTTCCTTTCCTTTCCTTCCTCCCTTCCTCCCTTCCTTCCTTCCTTCCTTCCTTCCTTCCCTCTTGTCCCCATCCAGCTTCCTACCGATAGACTTGGTGTGTCTGTGCTGTTGCTGTTGTTGTGTCTCTGTCTTGGCTGGCTAGATGGCGGGCAGCGGCTGGTGTGGTGAACGGTCCCCATCACTACCTATCTACCTATCTACACATCTATCTATCCGTC
>WBZZ01000323.1:67500-75000 GCA_019918135.1 Paulinella micropora
CTGCGTGCGTGTGCCTGCGTGCGTGTGCCTGCGTGCGTGTGCCTGCGTGCGTGTGCCTGCGTGCGTGTGCCTGCGTGCGTGTGCCTGCGTGCGTGTGCCTGCGTGCGTGTGCCTGCGTGCGTGTGCCTGCGTGCGTGTGCCTGCGTGCGTGTGCCTGCGTGCGTGTGCCTGCCGTGCGTGTGCCTGCGTGCGTGTGCCTGCGTGCGTGTGGGCCTGCGTGCGTGTGCCTGCGTGCGTGTGCCTGCGTGCGTGTGCCTGCGTGCGTGTGCCTGCGTGCGTGTGCCTGCGTGCGTGTGCCTGCGTGCGTGTGCCTGCGTGCGTGTGCCTGCGTGCGTGTGCCTGCGTGCGTGTGCCTGCGTGCGTGTGCCTGCGTGCGTGTGCCTGCGTGCGTGGTGCCTGCGTGCGTGTGTGGCTGCTGCGTGCGTGTGCCTGCGTGCGTGTGCCTGCGTGCGTGTGCCTGCGTGCGTGTGCCTGCGTGCGTGTGCCTGCGTGCGTGTGCCTGCGTGCGTGTGCCTGCGTGCGTGTGCCTGCGTGCGTGTGCCTGCGTGCGTGTGCTGCGTGCGTGTGCCTGCGTGCGTGTGCCTGCGTGCGTGTGCCTGCGTGCGTGTGCCTGCGTGCGTGTGCCTGCGTGCGTGTGCCTGCGTGCGTGTGCCTGCGTGCGTGTGCCTGCGTGCGTGTGCCTGCGTGCGTGTGCGCGTGGTGTGCCTGCGTGCGTGTGCCTGCGTGCGTGTGCCTGCGTGCGTGTGCCTGCGTGCGTGTGCCTGCGTGCGTGTGCCTGCGTGCGTGTGCCTGCGTGCGTGTGCCTGCGTGCGTGTGCCTGCGTGCGTGTGCCTGCGTGCGTGTGCCTGCGTGCGTGTGCCTGCGTGCGTGTGCCTGCGTGCGTGTGCCTGCGTGCGTGTGCCTGCGTGCGTGTGCCTGCGTGCGTGTGCCTGCGTGCGTGTGCCTGCGTGCGTGTGCCTGCGTGCGTGTGCCTGCGTGCGTGTGCTGCGTGCGTGTGCCTGCGTGCGTGTGCCTGCGTGCGTGTGCCTGCGTGCGTGTGCCTGCGTGCGTGTGCCTGCGTGCGTGTGCCTGCGTGCGTGTGCCTGCGTGCGTGTGCCTGCGTGCGTGTGCCTGCGTGCGTGTGCCTGCGTGCGTGTGCCTGCGTGCGTGTGCCTGCGTGCGTGTGCCTGCGTGCGTGTGCCTGCGTGCGTGTGCCTGCGTGCGTGTGCCTGCGTGCGTGTGCCTGCGTGCGTGTGCCTGCGTGCGTGTGCCTGCGTGCGTGTGCCTGCGTGCGTGTGCCTGCGTGCGTGTGCCTGCGTGCGTGTGCCTGCGTGCGTGTGCCTGCGTGCGTGTGCCTGCGTGCGTGTGCCTGCGTGCGTGTGCCTGCGTGCGTGTGCCTGCGTGCGTGTGCCTGCGTGCGTGTGCCTGCGTGCGTGTGCCTGCGTGCGTGTGCCTGCGTGCGTGTGCCTGCGTGCGTGTGCCTGCGTGCGTGTGCCTGCGTGCGTGTGCCTGCGTGCGTGTGCCTGCGTGCGTGTGCCTGCGTGCGTGTGCCTGCGTGCGTGTGCCTGCGTGCGTGTGCCTGCGTGCGTGTGCCTGCGTGCGTGTGCCCTGCGGTGCGTGTGCCTGCGTGCGTGTGCCTGCGTGCGTGTGCCTGCGTGCGTGTGCCTGCGTGCGTGTGCCTGCGTGCGTGTGGCCTGCGTGCGTGTGCCCTGCGTGCGTGTGCCTGCGTGCGTGTGCCTGCGTGCGTGTGCCTGCGTGCGTGTGCCTGCGTGCGTGTGCCTGCGTGCGTGTGCCTGCGTGCGTGTGCCTGCGTGCGTGGTGCCTGCGTGCGTGTGCCTGCGTGCGTGTGCCTGCGTGCGTGTGCCTGCGTGCGTGTGCCTGCGTGCGTGTGCCTGCGGTGCGTGTGCCTGCGTGCGTGTGCCTGCGTGCGGTGCTGCGTGCGTGTGCCTGCGTGCGTGTGCCTGCGTGCGTGTGCCTGCGTGCGTGTGCCTGCGTGCGTGTGCCTGCGTGCGTGTGCCTGCGTGCGTGTGCCTGCGTGCGTGTGCCTGCGTGCGTGTGCCTGCGTGCGTGTGCCTGCGTGCGTGTGCCTGCGTGCGTGTGCCTGCGTGCGTGTGCCTGCGTGCGTGTGCCTGCCGTGCGTGTGCCTGCGTGCGTGTGCCTGCGTGCGTGTGCCTGCGTGCGTGTGCCTGCGTGCGTGTGCTGCGTGCGTGTGCCTGCGTGCGTGTGCCTGCGTGCGTGTGCCTGCGTGCGTGTGCCTGCGTGCGTGTGCCTGCGTGCGGTGTGCGGCGTGTGCCTGCGTGCGTGTGCCTGCGTGCGTGTGCCTGCGTGCGTGTGCCTGCGTGCGTGTGCCTGCGTGCGTGTGCCTGCGTGCGTGTGCCTGCGTGCGTGTGCCCTGCGTGGCGTGGTGTGCCTGCGTGCGTGTGCCTGCGTGCGTGTGCCTGCGTGCGTGTGCCTGCGTGCGTGTGCCTGCGTGCGTGTGCCTGCGTGCGTGTGCCTGCGTGCGTGTGCCTGCGTGCGTGTGCCTGCGTGCGTGTGCCTGCGTGCGTGTGCCTGCGTGCGTGTGCCTGCGTGCGTGTGCCTGCGTGCGTGTGCCTGCGTGCGTGTGCCTGCGTGCGTGTGCCTGCGTGCGTGTGCCTGCGTGCGTGTGCCTGCGTGCGTGTGCCTGCGTGCGTGTGCCTGCGTGCGTGTGCCTGCGTGCGTGTGCCTGCGTGCGTGTGCCTGCGTGCGTGTGCCTGCGTGCGTGTGCCTGCGTGCGTGTGCCTGCGTGCGTGTGCCTGCGTGCGTGTGCCTGCGTGCGTGTGCCTGCGTGCGTGTGCCTGCGTGCGTGTGCCTGCGTGCGTGTGCTGCGTGGTGTGCCTGCGTGCGTGTGCCTGCGTGCGTGTGCCTGCGTGCGTGTGCCTGCGTGCGTGTGCCTGCGTGCGTGTGCCTGCGTGCGTGTGCCTGCGTGCGTGTGCCTGCGTGCGTGTGCCTGCGTGCGTGTGCCTGCGTGCGTGTGCCTGCGTGCGTGTGCCTGCGTGCGTGTGCCTGCGTGCGTGTGCCTGCGTGTGCCTGCGTGCGTGTGCCTGCGTGCGTGTGCCTGCGTGCGTGTTGCCTGCGTGCGTGTGCCTGCGTGCGTGTGCCTGCGTGCGTGTGCCTGCGTGCGTGTGCCTGCGTGCGTGTGCCTGCGTGCGTGTGCCTGCGTGCGTGTGCCTGCGTGCGTGTGCCTGCGTGCGTGTGCCTGCGTGCGTGTGCCTGCGTGCGTGTGCCTGCGTGCGTGTGCCTGCGTGCGTGTGCCTGCGTGCGTGTGCCTGCGTGCGTGTGCCTGCGTGCGTGTGCCTGCGTGCGTGTGTGCCTGCGTGCGTGTGCCTGCGTGCGTGTGCCTGCGTGCGTGTGCCTGCGTGCGTGTGCCTGCGTGCGTGTGCCTGCGTGCGTGTGCCTGCGTGCGTGTGCCTGCGTGCGTGTGCCTGCGTGCGTGTGCCTGCGTGCGTGTGCCTGCGTGCGTGTGCCTGCGTGCGTGTGCCTGCGTGCGTGGTGCCTGCGTGCGTGTGCCTGCGTGCGTGTGCCTGCGTGCGTGTGCCTGCGTGCGTGTGCCTGCGTGCGTGTGCCTGCGTGCGTGTGCCTGCGTGCGTGTGCCTGCGTGCGTGTGCCTGCGTGGCGTGTGCCTGCGTGCGTGTGCCTGCGTGCGTGTGCCTGCGTGCGTGTGCCTGCGTGCGTGTGCCTGCGTGCGTGTGCCTGCGTGCGTGTGCCTGCGTGCGTGTGCCTGCGTGCGTGTGCCTGCGTGCGGTGTGCCTGCGTGCGTGTGCCTGCGTGCGTGTGCCTGCGTGCGTGTGCCTGCGTGCGTGTGCCTGCGTGCGTGTGCCTGCGTGCGTGTGCCTGCGTGCGTGTGCCTGCGTGCGTGTGCCTGCGTGCGTGTGCCTGCGTGCGTGTGCCTGCGTGCGTGTGCCTGCGTGCGTGTGCCTGCGTGCGTGTGCCTGCGTGCGTGTGCCTGCGTGCGTGTGCCTGCGTGCGTGTGCCTGCGTGCGTGTGCCTGCGTGCGTGTGCCTGCGTGCGTGTGCCTGCGTGCGTGTGCCTGCGTGCGTGTGCCTGCGTGCGTGTGCCTGCGTGGGGGCGCGTGGTGGCCTGCGTGCGTGTGCCTGCGTGCGTGTGCCTGCGTGCGTGTGCCTGCGTGCGTGTGCCTGCGTGCGTGTGCCTGCGTGCGTGTGCCTGCGTGCGTGTGCCTGCGTGCGTGTGCCTGCGTGCGTGTGCCTGCGTGCGTGTGGCCTGCGTGCGTGTGCCTGCGTGCGTGTGCCTGCGTGCGTGTGCCTGCGTGCGTGTGCCTGCGTGCGTGTGCCTGCGTGCGTGTGCCTGCGTGCGTGTGCCTGCGTGCGTGTGCCTGCGTGCGTGTGCCTGCGTGCGTGTGCCTGCGTGCGTGTGCCTGCGTGCGTGTGCCTGCGTGCGTGTGCCTGCGTGCGTGTGCCTGCGTGCGTGTGCCTGCGTGCGTGTGCCTGCGTGCGTGTGCCTGCGTGCGTGTGCCTGCGTGCGTGTGCCTGCGTGCGTGTGCCTGCGTGCGTGTGCCTGCGTGCGTGTGCCTGCGTGCGTGTGCCTGCGTGCGTGTGCCTGCGTGCGTGTGCCTGCGTGCGTGTGCCTGCGTGCGTGTGCCTGCGTGCGTGTGCCTGCGTGCGTGTGCCTGCGTGCGTGTGCCTGCGTGCGTGTTGCCTGCGTGCGTGTGCCTGCGTGCGTGTGCCTGCGTGCGTGTGCCTGCGTGCGTGTGCCTGCGTGCGTGTGCCTGCGTGCGTGTGCCTGCGTGCGTGTGCCTGCGTGCGTGTGCCTGCGTTGCGTGTGCCTGCGTGCGTGTGCCTGCGTGCGTGTGCCTGCGTGCGTGTGCCTGCGTGCGTGTGCCTGCGTGCGTGTGCCTGCGTGCGTGTGCCTGCGTGCGTGTGCCTGCGTGCGTGTGCCTGCGTGCGTGTGCCTGCGTGCGTGTGCCTGCGTGCGTGTGCCTGCGTGGCGTGTGCCTGCGTGCGTGTGCCTGCGTGCGTGTGCTGCGTGGGTGCCTGCGTGCGTGTGCCTGCGTGCGTGTGCCTGCGTGCGTGTGCCTGCGTGCGTGTGCCTGCGTGCGTGTGCCTGCGTGCGTGTGCCTGCGTGCGTGTGCCTGCGTGCGGTGTGCCTGCCGTGCGTGTGCCTGCGTGCGTGTGCCTGCGTGCGTGTGCCTGCGTTGCGTGTGCCTGCGTGCGTGTGCCTGCGTGCGTGTGCCTGCGTGCGTGTGCCTGCGTGCGTGTGCCTGCGTGCGTGTGCCTGCGTGCGTGTGCCTGCGTGCGTGTGCCTGCGTGCGTGTGCCTGCGTGCGTGTGCCTGCGTGCGTGTGCCTGCGTGCGTGTGCCTGCGTGCGTGTGCCTGCGTGCGTGTGCCTGCGTGCGTGTGCCTGCGTGCGTGTGCCTGCGTGCGTGTGCCTGCGTGCGTGTGCCTGCGTGCGTGTGCCTGCGTGCGTGTGCCTGCGTGCGTGTGCCTGCGTGCGTGTGCCTGCGTGCGTGTGCCTGCGTGCGTGTGCCTGCGTGCGTGTGCCTGCGTGCGTGTGCCTGCGTGCGTGTGCCTGCGTGCGTGTGCCGCGTGCGTGTGCTGGTGCGTGTGCCTGCGTGCGTGTGCCTGCGTGCGTGTGCCTGCGTGCGTGTGCCTGCGTGCGTGTGCCTGCGTGCGTGTGCCTGCGTGGCGTGTGCCTGCGTGCGTGTGCCTGCGTGCGTGTGCCTGCGTGCGTGTGCCTGCGTGCGTGTGCCTGCGTGCGTGTGCCTGCGTGCGTGTGCCTGCGTGCGTGTGCCTGCGTGCGTGTGCCTGCGTGCTGCGTGCGTGTGCCTGCGTGCGTGTGCCTGCGTGCGTGTGCCTGCGTGCGTGTGCCTGCGTGCGTGTGCCTGCGTGCGTGTGCCTGCGTGCGTGTGCCTGCGTGCGTGTGCCTGCGTGCGTGTGCCTGCGTGCGTGTGCCTGCGTGCGTGTGCCTGCGTGCGTGTGCCTGCGTGCGTGTGCCTGCGTGCGTGTGCCTGCGTGCGTGTGCCTGCGTGCGTGTGCCTGCGTGCGTGTGCCTGCGTGCGTGTGCCTGCGTGCGTGTGCCTGCGTGCGTGTGCCTGCGTGCGTGTGCCTGCGTGCGTGTGCCTGCGTGCGTGTGCCTGCGTGCGTGTGCCTGCGTGCGTGTGCCTGCGTGCGTGTGCCTGCGTGCGTGTGCCTGCGTGCGTGTGCCTGCGTGCGTGTGCCTGCGTGCGTGTGCCTGCGTGCGTGTGCCTGCGTGCGTGTGCCTGCGTGCGTGTGCCTGCGTGCGTGTGCCTGCGTGCGTGTGCCTGCGTGCGTGTGCCTGCGTGCGTGTGCGTGCGTGCGTGTGCGTGCGTGCGTGTGCGTGCGTGCGTGTGCGTGCGTGCGTGTGCGTGCGTGCGTGTGCGTGCGTGCGTGTGCGTGCGTGCGTGTGCGTGCGTGCGTGTGCGTGCGTGCGTGTGCGTGCGTGCGTGCGTGCGTGCGTGCGTGCGTGCGTGCGTGCGTGCGTGCGTGCGTGCGTGCGTGCGTGCGTGCGTGCGTGCGTGCGTGCGTGCGTGCGTGCGTGCGTGCGTGCGTGCGTGCGTGCGTGCGTGCGTGCGTGCGTGCGTGCGTGCGTGCGTGCGTGCGTGCGTGCGTGCGTGCGTGCCCGCCCGCCCGCCCGCCCGCCCGCCCGCCCGCCCGCCCGCCCGCCCGCCCGCCCGCCCGCCCGCCCGCCCGCCCGCCCGCCCGCCTGCCTGCCCGCCTGCCTGCCTGCCTGCCTGCCTGCCTGCCTGCCTGCCTGCCTGCCTGCCTGCCTGCGCCTGCCTGCCTGCCTGCGCCTGCCTGCCTGCCTGCCTGCCTGCCTGCCTGCGCCTGCCTGCCTGCCTGCCTGCTTGCTTCAAGCGCGCAAGCTTGCGCGCTTGCTTGCGCGCTTGCTTGCGCGCTTGCTTGCGCGCTTGCTTGCGCTTGCGCTCGCGCTCGCTCGCTCGCGCGCGTGCTTGGTTGCGTGCTTGGTTGCTTGCTTGGTTGCTTGATCGATCGATTGATCGATTCATTCATTTATTGATCGATCGATCAAGCATCCAATCAAAATGAAAATCAGCTGAGAATGAAACGCTTGAAGCGATTCTTCATTTTGCTTAAGAACTGGGAACTTCTCATGTTGTCTGGTTGGATGTCACGGGGTGGACAAGAGGATCACGAGAGAGAGAGGGAGAGAGAGAGAGAGAGAGAGAGAGAGAGAGAGAGAGAGAGAGAGAGAGAGAGCTGCATGGTGTGTATGTTGAATTTGCATCTTCTGAGCTAAGGGATTGTTGCAACAGGTATACGTGGGTTATGGTCGTCTGCTGTGTGTGCGTTGTGGCAGGCTTGCCAAGGCGACTGTCCCGGCCCGACTGACCTGGCCACCTTCACTATGTGCATCAAGCAGCATGGGCAGGTCACCACCTGCTTCCCACCATGGCCTTCCCCTAGTTCTCCATGTTCGGGGGGAAAACCTTGCTATTTCTTGCCGCGGGCTTGCTTAGTTATTGTCACATTTCGGGACACAAACCTTGCTATTTCTTGCCACTGG
>WBZZ01000323.1:80000-85000 GCA_019918135.1 Paulinella micropora
TATCTATCTATCTATCTATCTATCTATCTATCTATCTATAAATATATATATATATATCTGTCTGTCTATCTATCTATCTATCTATCTATCTATCTATCTATCTATCTATCTACTATCTATCTATCTTAGGTGTGGCGGTAGTCTGTCTGGTCTGCTCCATCTGCAACTGCGCGAGGCGCCGCGCACAATTTGGTAACACGCGCATAAACTTACATACATGCCTATCCTATCCTATCCTATCCTATCCTATCCTATACATCCCTATCTGCAGCTGCGCCAGGTGCCGTGCACATGTTGGTAGCACACGCATACATAACCTACATACATAACCTAAATACATAACCTACATACATAACCTACATACATAACCTACATACATAACGCACATACATAAGGTACATACATAAGGTACATATATAAGGTACATACATAACGTACGTACATAACCTACATACATAACCTACACTACATAACTTACATACATAACTTACATACATAACGTACATACATAACGTACATACATAACGTACACATAACATACATACATAACGTACATACATAACGTACATACATAACGTACACATATAACGTACATACATAACTTACATACAACTGTCCCACACACACCCGCCAGCAGCTCTTGCTACATCTTGTCGGAGCTTGTTGATTTTGCTCTTGCCCTTACATACAACTGTCCCACACACACCCGCCAGCAGCTCTTGCTACATATTGTCGGAGCTTGTTGATTTTGTTCTTGCCCTTACATACAACTGTCCCACACACACCCGCCAGCAGCTCTTGCTACATATTGTCGGAGCTCTTGTGCTGGTGTCCCACACACACCCGCCAGCAGCTCTTGTTGATTTTGCTCTTGCCCTTGCGTTGGTTGCGTGGCTGCTGCGCGGCTATTTAATACTGGTTGCTTGTGCTGCTGTTGTGTGGTGATGGTTCATGCTGGTTGCTTTTGCTGCTGTTGTGAGTCGTTGCGATGGTGCATGGTTGTTGCTGCTGCTGCCGTGGCGATGGTGCATGCTGGTTGTTGCTGTTGTGATGTGTGACGATGGTGCATGCTAGGCCAAGTGGCTCCAAGCGCAGTGGGGATCAAGGTATTGTTGTGTCTCTGTGTGTCTATGTGTGTGCGTCTGTGTGCGTCTGTGTGTGTCTGTGTATTGTCTCTGTTTGTGTGTGTGTGTCTATGTATTTCTGTATGCCGCCTAACTTAAACCCGTATCCACCTCCCCTCCATTCCCTCCACCCCCCCCCCCCCCCCCCGCAACGCACACACACACACACCCCGCTCCCGGCTGCCTGCTAGATGGACAGGCGCGTTCGCCCGCAGCCGCAGGATGGCCAGTTGCAAGAGCAAGCGGCGTACTCGGCCAGCTCCTTCGCCGCGCCCTCTGCGCCACCCGACAACTCGGCCACGCACACCATGCACAGGTCAGCAAAGCACACAGCACGCAAATGCACAGAACACAAACACACTCACGCACACACATACACACACACACACACAGAAAGACAGATACACAGACGCAACATGGACACGCAGACACACACACAGACTAGACGCATGCAGACAGACAAACAAACTGAGACTCATACAGACGACATATACACATACGCATACTGGGATAGTCACAAACAGAGAGACACAGGCACAAATCGCCCGCCGCTCGCCCCGTCCTCGATCCAGCAGGCAGCTGGGTACATCATTAGCACCATTGTGGTCTCGCCGTTTATCCGTGTGCACCATGGTAATTTATTTTTCAACCTTTCTTATTTCAAGTATCTGGTGCTGGTTGCTGGTTTGGTGATTTTGTTAGTGGGGCTGTCGGCATGCCAGAGCAGCAGCAACTTGTTTGCCCTGTGTATCTTGTTAGCATCTTTGCACCACAGCAACTTCTTTGTTGATTTTGTTAACAGAGTGGCTGTCGGCATGCCAGAGCAGCACAGCAACTTGTTTGGCCTCTTGATCCTACCTACCTACCTACCTACCTACCGACCTACCTACCTACCTTTCTACCTGCCCTTTCTCTTCCCTTCTCAGCCGGTACCTACCTACCTACCTACCTACCTACCTTCCTACTTGCCCTTTCTTTTCTCTGTGGCCTTGGCAAAGCAGCGCAACAACTTGTTTGCTCTGTTGATGTTGTTAGTGGAGTGGCCATGGCAGAGCCACACAACAACTTGTTGTCTCAGCAGACCATCAGCAGCGAACAGGAAGTGGTCAACATGGACCAGTTACAACCTTGAGATGTGTGCAGCCACATTTTCAACCGGAAAAAAGGTTGAGGAGGAGAGGGGGATCTTCTCTGTTATCGTTGCTTCTCCAGTTGATTGTACATATCGGCCTCCTCATCCTGGCATACAAAAGGCAAATTTTCTTCGTACTAGCGTCTGTGGTGCCCCTACGGGGTACAGTAAGTATTCTTACGCGGTCTGAGGATGATTGACGTTTTCCCGTGCAATTGAATTCGGCCACAAGACCCATAAAATGCACGTAAAAAACGCTTTGCTTGCAAAAACATGTTGGCGTTCCACATCAAATGTTGACATTCCATACCGTGACGGATTTACAACCAACTAGCTTCCTTTTTATATTAATATTGTATAGATATTAAAGTTATCAGACTGTTGACCGTTCAATTCAAGTCACTCCTTTTTGACCGACCCGTTAGATTCTCCTCTTCACGACGTTTCGACTTCTCTAACTGGTTTTCGATTTCGTTCAGGAATTACTACAGACAATCAACTTGAAATTTCAGCTATGAATTGTCTTTTTTTCCCATATCACTGCCTTTTTGTTCTTTTTTTGCAACGATGTGCCACACAGTCATAGCTGTATTAATATATAAATTTGTTGACAAGGACGTGACTGGTAAAAATGTGGCAGTGCCAGTTGAAAAATTCAGTCATGACTGGGAGATTTTTCCCAAAGCAATCTGAAGGCTCCGAACCCTCATCTACAACTTGAACTTCAACTTATAATATTAATATTACTTCAAACACCTTGAAGGCTCATCCTTCAAGTCAAGTAATAATACTTTGTAGCGGTAGTCACCTTTTACGTAATGCAACTTACTGAGTAGCCTCACAATCTACGTTCAGTCGTCACGGTCAGTCACGAGTCGTATTAATGATATTGCAACCAAAGTCTGCAACATTGTATTAATAGAAATCAACGTAAATAATGGAAGAATGGTGCCATCACCGGCGCGGCCGCTCCGCTGATTACTTTTATCACAAGTTGAAGCCTACTGTCACCTGCTCTCAAGAGTCAGCCGGTACTCCAGCCATAGAATCATTAAGACTTGAAGTCACACCCGGTATATAATGACATTACTCTATGTTCCGGTCTGTCGGTTAAGCTTAGCCTGGAGATTACGGAGTCCCTCTACCGTCCGTTAGGTATTCCACAGTCTTCATGTCGTTAGATAGTTGTTATATTAATATTATTAAATATGCGGCCCGCGGCCCGGCCCGCCGCGGGCCGCCTTATTCACGGTAACATTTAGCAGTTCTTCGTGAAATTCCTCGCGAATTTGATTCTTATTGTTACAGTGACTAAATATTTTTCGTTGTATGCTGGTTACTATTAATAATAGTGGCAGATTCTGATTATGTCTCAAAACAGTGGATGGGAACAAAAAATATAGGAATGGTGAAAGAATTAGGATGATGTCGGCAAAGAATCACATGGTAAGCACTGGCACTGACGGAGAATTTATGTTTGTTATACACCATCTAAAAATTCGGGTTTGGGCGAGAAAGAGCTATCTCAGGCCACTGACAGTTTTTTTGCTGACCTGAGGTGGCTCTTGCGCACCCGGAACCCAAAATTTTCGGAGTAGTGTAGAATGAGCGTCAGTGGCGATGCCCGGCGCGGAAATGCCTCTTCCGACAAGTGGAGTCGCAATAGCCGGCTGAACATCCTTCAGCGCCACATGAGACCCGTTGTGTCTTTCGCTGTCCGCAGAAGTCACAGGCATAGAGCAGCTTGCCCCCTGACAAGCGAGACTCGGCAAGCGACTTGCGGTTCAGGTGGGCATCCCAGCGTTTCCGGTGGATGGTGGACGGCCCGGCCGAGTTGGTCCTGCCGGGCGGGGCCGGCAGTGCCAGACGCGTGTGGCGAGGGAACACGACCATGGCGGTGATGTTGTCTTTGGAGTGCGCCTGTAGACAGTGCAGCACCAGCCGGTGGGCGATGATGGATGGGTCGATGTAGGCGGGAACATCTTGCACGCAGCTGCACAAGGAGTCTGAGGTGATGGCGGGCGCGGTAGAGGACGCCAGGGACATTTGGTGCTGCAGCGGCGGAGGCTTGGGCCCAGAGAGCCCTAGCCAATCAACACACGCGTGGAGGCAACCAACAGCGAGAGGAGGAGAAGAGGTGGGAGGGGGTGGTGGGGGGGGGGGGGGGGGGGATGTACCGGGGCTGGCCAGTGTCGCTTCGTCCTCCTCCTCGTCCTCCATGGGCGCCAGCTCTTGCTCACTGCTAGTCTGCGATGCCGACTTGGGGGTCGTGATGGTGATGTGCTCCATCTCCAGACCTACCACCTCCATCTCTTCCTCCTGCTGCACCTGGCCAACACTGGAGCCTGACGCTGGCAAGAAAGAAGGAGATGAAGAAGAAGAAGATAATGAAGAAGAAGAAGAAGAAGAAGAAGAGGAAGAAGAAGAAGAAGAAGAAGAAGAAGAAGAAGAAGAAGAAGAAGAAGAAGAAGATGAAGGCGCGGCGGAGAGGAGATCGTCGCGAAATGGCAGGCAGCGCACAGCGGGGGAGGAGGCGGACTTGAAGAGCGGTTTCTGCAATGGCGAGTAAGGCAGCTGCGGCACTGCCGCCCTAGCCTGGCTCAGACATACATACATAAATACTTACTTGCTTTTCTTACTTACTTTACTTACTTACTTACTTACTTACTTACATACTTACTTACTTACATTCATACATACATACATACATACATACAACAGACAGACAGACAGACAGACAGACA
>WBZZ01000324.1:0-2500 GCA_019918135.1 Paulinella micropora
ATTTGGAGGCTGTCTGTGTCGGTGTAGTAAAAGTCGTCTTCAATGCTTCTGTTCGGGTTTGCTTCCTTAATATAGTTGAACATAATGCGACGGCTATATGCCAGTATGAATGCCCCGTAGTGTGAAGGTTTCGTTATGCTACTCTCTAACAAGATTGGATTGCGAGGAAGGCCTGATATGTGCCATAAATCTTTTCCTTGTTGGTCCGTAAATTTAACGATGTCAGTTATTTGATTACTATTCCAGAATTTCCAGTAATCTTCATTTGTTTGTATGTATGTTGTTATTGAAGGTATCGGTCTCTGTATCATCTTACCATATAGACTATTCATAAACAATTTTGCTAAAAGATATTGCGGGCTACCTTTCTCAGCATTTTCCTTTGCTTTGAACATATCGTCTATGTATTTAGCGAAGACACATTCGGATTTAACAGTGTAGTATCCTTTATGAATGCGGACTTCATAACCTTCGGCTACCATATCCTCAATATCTACACTCGTCAGCCATTGGTCCTTCATATCTTCTAGTCGCCATTTAAGGGAGCACATTTTGTCTCGCTGTCCAATCCTTGAATGTAATATGTTTTTTGGTGAGATGTAGTCAAGGTTGTAAATACAAATTTGAAGATTTCGCGGGTCAAATGGTCCGATTGTTTCCAGTATATCGCCAACCATAAAAGCTAATAACATCGCGGTTGGATACAAAGATACGACATCCGCATCTACGAGGTAGTCGATTATTTCGTCGAAGGTTATCTGTTTTTTTAGGTATCTTTCATACTGCTTAGAAATGAACCGCCTCTTAGATGGGTAGGTCCTTCTTCCGATAATTGCTTTTCTAAATGCCCTTTCCTGCTCAACCGTTGGAAGTCTCACCTCGTATTTACCATTTACGTATTTTTTCCATATGTTGAAAGCCAGACTTGAAGTTGAGATGTATGAAGTTAGATTGACCTTATGAGCTGTAAATATCGTCGTGTTTAACTTATCGTATAATTCCTTCAAACCCATAACATCGTTTTTAAGATAAGCCAAACAGTCCTGCCTCGTCTTGTCGTCCATATCCTCCCACATCTTCGCCCTGTCGTGGTCAAAGTCGCCTTTTAGGATTTTGCACCCCATACTTTCAAGATTTGCTTTCAGACTTCCTTGGGTATGCTTACACATATCCCACATCTTAACATTTTCAAACTCTAAGCAGATAATAGAACCGTTATTAATTTTTGACGACTTAATCTTAATACCCCTTCTGATTAATTCTTAATGTATAAAGTAGTGGTCAAAGTTCGCTCCGTTAAAACCATTAACATATAGAACGGGTGGTTTGTCATTTTTACATTTCTGCAACCATCCTACTTTTACCTTCTCGCCTCGCTCTATTAGTAGGTCTATGATGACTTATACAATCTTTGCCAGCTATGTATTTGAAACCCTCAGACCCCTGAGTATATCCGACTATGTAGCAGTCGTGGATATCGTAGCCGACAGCGATGTTTGTATTTCTAAATGATTCCAAATCATAATGGAGAATTTGGTCGTTATTTACTTTTTCTTCTTCTCTAAATTTAGTTATTAAGTGTCTTTTACCATTCTTCTTCAACATAATGTCAGCATATTTTTTCCTGTTGAGATTACATTTATGTTTGTTCAGATATGGTCGCAAGCAGTCCTCGCATCTCTTCTTAAACTGCTTAACTAATCCGTAATAGTGGTTATTTTCTAAAAAGATTAGTTTGTCGGGTTCTTGTCCTTCTTCGTTTGTGCTGAATGTCTGTTTCATAATATAGTCAGTTATTTCATATGTTTTCCCTTCCTTAACATATTTTTTCAATATTTCAACCGCTATTGAAAATGGTATTGGCGAGTTTGGTGAAAGGTTGAATTCAGCTAGGATGATATTACAGCGATTCTTGTTCATTGGATGAATATCTAGAATATCCTTACATAAGAAGAATAGACAGTTGTTGTTTTTGCTTGGCGGAGATATCTTTTTACCTTCTTCAACTTTCTCCCTCTTTTCAGTTTTTCCCTCATAGCATCCTCCGCCGTTTTCTTGAACTATGGTTATTTCCACATATCTTATGTTTCTTTCATATCCATTCTCGCTCGCTTCAATGTTGTTTATGTTGAACTCGTTCAGAGCATCCATAAATACTGTATCGTATTGGCGGAGTTGAAATGAATTAAAACTTTTCTTTTTTAAATAGTGGTCGTATCGTTCATTAGCAGGAGCGGTGGAGTATGTTATAGATATATTGACATCCGCATTGTTGGTCATCCCTTCCCTTCTGGCATATCTTATAGCTGGTATCAATACCTTCTCTTCCAATGTGTCTGTATCATAGAAGCTTATGTCTAGCTCCCTAAATTTGAATGTGAGAGAGTTCAGCCGATTATCCCTCCTAACTTCATAATCGTTTGCTCTAAACTCTCGTCTCTTCGCTTCCCTAGTCTTAGCCTCGCGGAGATTTGCCCTCGTATTACTACGGATGTTAGAT
>WBZZ01000324.1:10000-12500 GCA_019918135.1 Paulinella micropora
GAACAAGGAGGTGCTAGAAGAGGAAGGGGGGGACAACACCAGATTTTTCTCCTTCATGAATTAATTGCTAATCACAAAGGTAGTTTTTTCTGCCTTCTTAGATGTTTCGAAAGCTTTTGATTCAGTGGAAAGGGATCTATTGTGGGAGAAAATGGAAAAATTAGGGATCTCCCCGTTTTTCTTGATTGCTTTGAAAGGTTTGTATAGTCCTGTTCAAAATAGAGTGGACATCCATGATGGGATCTCTGATTGGTTTGTCGCAGAGAGAGGAGTTAGACAGGGTTGCCCTCTCTCTCCTTTACTTTATTGTCTATATACTACTGACCTGGTTGGCAAGTTACGGAACTCGAATACAGGAATCTCAGCAGGACATTAGATCAGGGCAATCTAGTTTCGCCTCTACATATGTCTTGTTTATTATATATTGATGACATTGTGTTATTAGCAAATTCAAGATCGAATTTACAGAAACAATTAGAGATTTGCGGAGACTGGGCACGGGAGAATAATGGGGATTTAATCAAGATAAGTCTAATATAGTTATTTTTAAACAGAAGAGACTGATTGAAAATGAGGAGAGTTTCACTTGGACTGTCTGGAAATCCTGTTGTGTTAACGAACTCATATAAGTATTTGGGTGTTATTTTGAAAGTGAATTATCTTGGAAACTTATGTGTGATGATAGAATTAAGAAAGCTAAACAGAATTTAAACGTTGTTAGCTATGGAGTTCGAAGAGGTATTGCGCCAAAAATTGCTATGCAGTTGATTTCAAGCTCAGTATTTCAGTCCATGGACTGGGGAAGTGAGTTCTGGCATCCTGAATTTTGTTGGAAAGATGGAGATAAGTTTAACAATTGCGTTTCCAGGAAAGTTTTGAGAGTGCCCAAAGATTACCCAAGCTTAGCGTGCCAAGGTGAATTGGGATTATGGTCTTGTATTGGAAGAGGTGATTATAGAAGTTTATCCTTCTTGCGCTCTATACTACTCTTAAAAGAAGATAGTTTGTTAATTAGTATGTTTAAGATTAGTTGTTTTAACACTATTAGTGGTTTTTGTAATAATTGGGTCACCAGACTTTTCAGAGATATTAAGAGATTTTTCCCCAAAACAGATATTCAGAATTCTCTCACGTTCATCAAAAATTCAACTACAGTCAGACTAAAAAAGTTGTTCAGGAGTGTCAACAAAATTATTGGAGAGAGAAACTACGCGCTTCTCAGTTGTCTTTTTATAAGTTAGTAAAGAAGGACTTGAAAATGGAGTTCTATCTGGAAGGAGGCAGTTATGAAGGAGGTAGTAGATTGATCTCTCTGTTGTTTAAGATTTGGAATCACTAATCGAGGATTTGGTACTCCAGTCAATGTTATTTGTGATGTTTGTAAACATAAAAAACATTATGAGACTCCTGTACTTCAATATTGCAATCCTTGTGTGTCTTTCTTGCCTAATCTGCAGCAAAAATATTTAGGGTCTTTTACGTCATAGAATGGCCCTATCAATAATGATCAATGGAAAAAATTATTACATTCAAATGCATTAGTTACCTCTTCCTTTGTCAATGCTATGAGGTTTTTTCTCAGAGATCTGTGTAAGAAAATTGAAGGACTAACCAGGAGTCATGCTTCTGGTTTGTCTGTAGGATTATAGCCTCCGCCAAGGGGACTGCTATCCTTATCAATACTACTACTACTACTACTACTACTACTACTACTACTACTACTACCCTGGTGTAATCATAACCGACAACGATCCATGATAATGTATGTAATGTACACTATGTAATGTATGTAATGTATGTAATGTATGTAATGTATGTAATGTGTAAAGTATGTAATGTGTAATGTATGTAATGTTTGTAATGTATGTAATCTATGTAACTCATACATACATAAATACATAACATGAACATAACATTAACATAACATGAACATAAGATAAACATAAAGATAAACGTAAGATAAACGTAAGATAAACATACTGAGATAAACATATCATAAACATATCGTAAACATATCATAAACAAGATAAACGTAAGATAAACGTAAGATAAACATACTGAGATAAACATATCATAAACATATCGTAAACATATCATAAACGTGTCATAACCATATATGCAGGCAGGTGAGTGGGGCAAAGCATCAACGACTTCGCAACCAACATACATATATACATACATACATACATACATACATACAATACACATACATGCATACATACATACATACATACATGTATAGATACATACATGTATACAGGTAGGTGAGGGTGATAAAGCTTCAACGACGTCATAACCATACATACATATATACATACAGACATACATACATACATACATACATACATACATATGTAGATACATACATGTATACAGGTAGGTGAGGGGATAAACATACATACATACATACATACATACGTACATACAACGACGTCATAACCATACATACATACATACAAACATACATACAAACATACAAACATACATACATACATACATA
>WBZZ01000324.1:20000-27500 GCA_019918135.1 Paulinella micropora
ATCTATCTATCTATCTATCTATCTATCTATCCATCTATCTATCTATCCATCTCCATCTATCCATCTATCCATCTGTCTGTGCGTAGGTAGATTTAGGCGAATTTGACAACCTAGGCTACCTCTTTTGCCGGGACCTGGAGCACATTAGCATAAGGTAGTGGATTATTAATTACACTATTTTCTATTGTATTGTATTCCATCCTATTACTGTGTACTTGACAATCTGGGCTATCGCTTCATTATTATTGTTATTATTATTTTTATCCCTGAAAGGTGTTGGGAGTAGGGGTGGGGGGTTTGGGGGGAGGGGGGAAATGAAAATTGTGTACACCACCCCCCCACCCCCCCCACGTCCACCCCCTTTTCCGCACCCCGGTCGGAATAAATAATGGTTTGTGGGAACCAGGAGGAGTTGGGAGCTCATATTTGCAGGGTGGCTAGCCCCAGACTCGATGTTGATGCTGATATGATTTTTTTGGAATTCACGCAAATATTTGCGTTAGGGGAGTGTCCTGGATGCCAAAATTCCTTGTTTTTTTCTGCATATCGGCATAAATCATGGTTTGTAGGAACCAGGAGGAGTTGGGAGCTCATATTTGCAGGGTGGCTAGCCCAAGACTCGATGTTGATACTGACATAATTTTTTTGAATTCACGCAAATATTTGCGTTAGGGGAGTGTCCTGAATGCCAAAATTCCTTGTTTTTTAGGCTATTTTCTGCACCCTCGTCGGAATAAATCATGGTTTGTGTGAACCAGGAGGAGTTGGGAGCTCATATTGACAGGGCGGCTAGCCCCAGACTCGATGTTGATGCTGACATATTTTTTTTGGAATTCACGCAAATATTTGCGTTAGGGGAGTGTCCTGAATGCCGAAATTCCGTTTTTTTTGGTGCCTCCGGCAATGGAACGTACCCTGTCGACGGGCAAAGGGGGGCCCGGGGAGCCCTCCCCCCGGGAACCCCAGCCAGCAATTGTACTTTTGGTCGCGGGTGGCAGACAAACCAGAAAATTGAGGTCTTTGTCACCAGGCGCCGTTTCGCACACCAGAGGGATTTAGCGGCTGATATTTGGTACGTCTGACACTTCTTGATGAACTCTCTTTCGAAAATATTAAAACTGTGGTGCCGGGTGGCGTAAAAACCAGAAAAATCAGGTTTTTGCGCCACCAGGCGCCGTTCGCGCACACCAGAGGGAGTTTGAGGCTGATGTTTGGTGTACCCGACACCTCTCGGTGAGCTCTCTTGAGAGATCCAAAAGTTTTGGTGCCGGGTGGCACCAAAACCAGAGATTTCATGTTTTTGTGCCACCAGAGCTTACACTTGCGTTCTGCTGGTACCTCCGGCAATTCAACGTACCCTGTCGACGGGGAAGGGGGAGTCCGGGGGTCTTTACCCTCGGGAACCACAGCCCAGCAATTGTACGTACCCCACGCGAATTAGCCGGCACCAAAATGAATGGCTGAGAATGCTCCAAGGCTCTAAGAGTTGTGCCCGGAAGGGTTTATGCCGGTTACCTCCGGCAATTGACGTACCCTCTCGACTGTGGAAAGGGGGGGGTCTGGGGGGCCCTTCCCCCGGGAACCCCAGCCCCGCAATTGTACGTACCCGAAGCGAATTCGCCGGCACCAAAATGAATGGCTGAGATTGGGGGGGGGGGGGGGGGGCTTCGCGCACCGCAAACCATCCTTTCAGGTGTTGACGCAGCCCCTAGTTGTTATTATTATTATTATTATTATTATTATTATTATTATTATTGTTATTATTATTATTGGACACCGTGATAGCCCAGTGGTCAAGTTCTACCATCTGGGCCCTGTCGCCAGTTCGATTCCCGTCGGTGCCACCAGTATTTTCATTGAACATACCGGTCCGTCTGGACCAGTATTTTCATTGAACATACCTGCCCGTCTGGAAGTGTTGGAACTGCCCTTGCGGGGGTGTCATTAGAGCTTATCGTCAATTCTTCGTACTCCCCTCACGGGTGAGACGATGGAGGCGCATGTGCAGAAATGCATCAGCCATTGACAGAGAAGCACTATTATTGTTATTATTATTATTATTATTATTATTATTATTATTATTCTGGAGGGGTGCACAAGATGGCACTCCATGGGAAGAGGAGGTGGTTGGGCCTCTCCCCACGAAGGTGACCGCTTGGGGAGGGCGGTCACCGGGATATGCGCAACTCTCAACTGGGCATTTACTCGGTAGGGGTTCGGCCAGGCAGGTTGTGGGGTTGTCTGTTGGATTGTTGGTTGGCTCGTTTTTCTTGGCTGTTGGTTTGGGTCTGGTTTCCTGGTTAGCCCATTTTCGCCGAATTTCCTGCCGAGTAAATGCCTGGGGGCTTCCAGTTCCGGTTTGGTGATCTTATTGAGGTGAGCATTCGGAGGAAACAGTACCGAGATGGGTTGAAGATAGGATTCACATTGAGCCGAGATGGGGCTGAGTTGACCTGTTCCAACTCGGCTCCATTTCGGCTTCATGTTAATCCTATCTTCATCCTATCTGGGTTTTGTCTCCTCCCTATCTTCGCTTCTTCGGGGTTGCCTAACTGGAACACATGATGAGCACACGTTGGAGAGGGGCTTCAGTCGGTCCCAATGCCTTGCCAGTGCCTTGCTGCGTTGCCGTGCCTTGCCCCATGCATTCACACCCTCCACCGTTGCATTTCTAACTGAGCAGCTTCGGCTGGGATTACTATACTTGTCTGTAAGACCCTATAGGTACCGCTAGGTTCGCGCCTTCTATACCCACGTGGGGGAAGGAGTTTCAGCGGCACGCCGTCCGATCTGGCTCCACTCGGGGACACCCGTACCTTATGATGTGTATTGTTAGGAGCAGCTGAAAGTCCATAAGGCATGAGAGTAGAGGCGTTGGCGATGCGATGGAGAGTGTGTGTAGTGCGTGAGGCAGGTTCTGGCGACGCTGGGGGTGCTGGCGGGCGCCCAAGGGCACGAAGCGACGCGGCAGCGTCCAGTGACACCGGCGGAAATGCGTGTAGTGTGTGTTGCAGATACCGCCGATGCTATTTGCATGGACGGGCGCTTTCCTCGGCGTAAAGAGGCGCGGCGGTGATGGCCAGCGACATTGGCCGTCTACTACTCTCAATGGATTACAAATACGCGAAGCACGGAGCTACCACTGTGGCCCTTATGGGACAAGGTAGAATCGCCGAAGACCTGGACAATCCCCGTGGGAATGCCTCTTCGACGGGCTCTGGCCCGATGTCCCAGGATGGGAGGATGAGGGCTCGCGTATATGACGGAATTCCTGAACCACGTGGAGAGGCTATCTTAGCTGCGCCTCATCCTTCCTCCCCAAACCTGGCACACGGGTCGGCGCTTCAACATAAGGCGAGCGGCGCTATATGGCAGATGGCACCGCCGCCTCGACGGTACCGGCGGGTAGATCGGTACGACAAGGACGGGCGTAATCTGATTGTCTGGGGGCTCTCAGAACGCGCCAATCTACAGGAGATCGCCTCGAAAATGAGCGGTCTTGGTCTGGTGGTCCCGGTAATGGAGTGGCAAGGCCAGCGAATGTCTCGTCACCTGGAGCTGGTCTACGAGGACGATGACAGCAGGCAGACGGCGTTGCAGCAACTCAAACATCTCAAATTCTTCGGCAGAGGGGTCAATGTGGCCCTTGGGCGCAGGTTCAGGGACAGGGAACGTGTCCGAAGGCTTATTCGCATCCATCTGCGTGGGGAAGCGGCGGTCCGGAAGGAGGAAGCTGCGACGGGATATCGCGTCTTGCCTCTGCATGAAGAATGTGTCGATGATGTGCAGGTGGTGTCTTCGGAATTGGCTGCCGATGCACCTAAGTGTGTGTCTGAGTGTGCTGATGTGCATGTGGTGGCCCTGCATTCGGCGGCCAGTGCAGTGGGGGACCAACCTGCGCAAGCACCTGCAGAGGGGGGCAGCACGAGGGCGGAAGCCAAGCGCGGCCGTCGGGTCCGGAAACGAGCCAAGAAGCACCGCTCCAAGCAGTTCGATACCGGCTTCAAGCTACTCGTCGCGAGTCACAACTGGCAGGGTAAAACGGGATACGACAACGTAGGCACGGCGGAATGGGCATCATTCTACAAGCACGAGGGCTGGCTAGTCATCGGGGCTCAGGAGCACCGCATGGGCAAGAAGCAACTTTCCAAATGCAGCCTGGATGGATTCCGGATTTTTGGAAAACCTGCGGAGGTCAGCGAGAAAAATCGCTGCAAGGGTGGGGTTCTATTCGCGGTGGCTAACTTCCTTGGTCCGTATTGCAACCTGGTGTCAGCCCCCGTCGACCACCGGCAGCAAGTGTGGCTGCGTATCGCCTCGGGTGTTACCGGCGCTCAGGATATCTATGTGGGCAACGGCTACTTTCCCCAGGAAACGCAGGAAGAAGAGTCGTCAGAGGCGTATGCGGCCTGGCAGGCAGCTATAGCTTTTTTTGGAGCCAAAGGTCTTGTGGTCACGGTGGCGGATGCCAACGCGAAGCTCGGGCCGGCATGCAGCCGAAAAGAGGAGGGCATCGTCGGTCAGCACGGGGAGGTCGATGATAAGGGAGCACCGGTACGTTCGGAGAACGGCAAGAGACTCGCGGCTGTCCTCGTCGCTACGGGCCTGCGAAATCTGAGCGGCTTCTCGTGCCCAGTGGAAGGGTCCTACTGGTGGTCCCGGCGTGAGCAGCGCGGCATGGGCACAGGCAAGCACCTCCTCGATTACATCTGCGCGTCGCCTGGCTTGGCATCTGGAGCAAAGTTCGGAGTATGCGAAGATGATCTTGATACGGACCACAAGGCAGTATGGGCCGAACTGACGTGGAGCGGCCAGCGCCGGCCAAAGCGGGCTGCGAAACCTTACAAGTCCTTTCGTGTTGATAAGCTTATTGGTGCTGGTGTCTCGGGTAATGATCACGCTGCGAAGCAAGCGCTGGATTATCTACGCGACAAGTTCGATGACGTATTCCAGCATTGCCTACAGAAGCTTGGAGTGCATCAGCTGCCTGAGCTTGACCTATCGGGTGGTGCCGACAGCCAACGGGTGGTAGATGACGTCACCGAGCGAGTGGCGCAGTCCTTCCGAATGGCGGCGCACCGGGTCCTTGGCTCCAGATGTATACGACCCCGTTTCACCAACAATTGGTTCGACGGGGAGCTAAAGGAGCTCATTCAACAGCGCCGGGAGGCCTACGCAGCATACAGGAGGGATGAATCGAATGCGGAAGCCCGTCTGAATTGGCTACGGCTCCGCAAGCAAATTCGGAAGGCAACTCGGGCCAAGAAGTCCGCCTCCTTCAAGCAAGTGCAGGAAGAAGCGGTCAAATGTCAACGCGAGCAATCCTCAAAGCGCTTTTGGCTACTCGCGAAGCGGCTTGGCGGGGCACGCAGAACGAAGGTCTCCGCGCCGGTGCAAAGGGAGGATGGCTCACTGGCGTGTACGCTGCCGGAAAAGGTCGCTCGGTGGGAGGAATTTCGGAAAAATTCGGTGAAGCCACGGGAAAATCCGGCAAGTGCGGCTGTTGTGGTGGAGTGCTGTGCAGAAGCAGGCTCGCTGGAGTGGGAGGAAGCCGAAGCTAAGCGGCAGTTCCACTGGAACGATCGCTTCAGAGATGAGGTGGCCCGGGCTATGAAGGAGCACGAAGTAGGTGAAGACACTTGCGAAGAGCTGGACAAGCCGTTCACGCAAGAGGAGGTCCTTGCAAGGCAACGTGCCCTGAATAACCACAAAGCTTGTGGCGAGGACAAAGTGAAGAACGAGATGCTCAAGTATGGCGGCGCCTACATCAATGGCTACTTAACGCAGTACTTCAACTGGATTCGAGAAGCCGAGAGGACTCCAAAAGCTTGGGGCAAGGGAATCATCGTCAATATCCCCAAGGGTGGGGATCCTACGGATCCTGACAACTGGAGGGATATCTCGATTATTAGTTGCCTTGGTAAGCTGTATCTGTCCTTATTAGCTACTCGTCTAACGCTCTTCGTGGATGGCCCGGATAAGCTACGTCCAGAGCAGGGAGGCTTCCGCCCGGGGCGTCGCACTACGGATCAGGTCTTTACCCTTTGGCAGAGGTTGAAGGGGCGTCAGCAGCAGAAGCGGGAGTCGTATGTCCTGTTCGTCGATCTACGCAAGGCTTTCCCGTCTGTTTGGAGAGATGGCCTATTTGAGAGGCTCTGGAAGCTGGGTGTAAGGGGCAAGTTCTGGCGCACGCTACGCAGGTGCTACGAGCAGACTTCGTCGCAAGTGCTAGTTGATGGAGCACTCACCCCCGAAGTACTGGAGGGTGTAGGCGTCCAACAGGGGTCCCCTCTCTCTCCCACACTCTTCAACGTCTTTATGGATGAGCTGTGTGATCGGCTGGCGAGTGCCCTCAAGATCACGGATGTGAAGCGGCTGAACGACATCAAGGCACTTCTATACGCGGACGACGTGGCCCTCATCGCTCACAGTCGCACCGAGCTCCAGAAGATGGTCAATGTTGTGGCCAAGTTCGCGGAAGATTACCGGCTGGAAGTCAACTTGAAGCCCGGCAAGACGGAAATCATGCCCATTTACACGTCGAGCAAGGCGAAACGACCAAGTATCAGGGAGCGAGGTGAGCCCGTGGTGTGGTTTCGCGGCCAGAAGCTTTGTGTCACCAGTCAGTACAAGTACCTGGGAGTGGTTATCACCGACGACCTGAAGTGGAAGGAGCAGGCCCTGCGGGCTACGCGTGTCACTGAAGTCGCCACCGCAGGTTGGTGCTCTTTGTGGTGTGCAGGTGAGATACAAGCTAGGTATCGTCTCATGTGCTGGAATCAACTTGTGGGGGCCAAGCTGAAGTACGCCTTCGATGTCTGGCGTGCCCCCGTATCGCAGCTCACCAAGCTGGAGGCAGCAATGCTGCGCCCCATGAGGATGATTCTCGGCATCAGCCCTAAGACAAGCAAGTGGATTACACTCTTTCTGGCGCGCTCTTTGAGTGCGGAGCGTTTGCGGCGGGCGGCGCAACTGAAGTTCTATGGACGGCTGCGTGTTCTACCGGAGAAGCGATTTCCTGTCATCGCATCTCAAGTCAAATCCGACTGGACTGCGGAGGCCGAAGGCGCTATCAGGGACTCAATAGATCTACAACAAGGGCTTCAGGAGCTCCTAAATAGCTCAGAGAAGGACCTCGAGGGTTGGTGTTCGACTGTGGACAAGTGGGCCCTTCAGCAGGACGTCAAGATGGTGCAGCAACTGATGTGGGACAAGCGAGAGGCAGGCAGCGATCTTACTGATGGCCTGCGAGTCATCCTAAGACAAGTCTTTGGAACTAAGAAGTTCCCAAGATGGGTAGCCCTTGATGATGCGCATTATAATCTGCTTCGGAGAAGGTTGCTCAGCTGCAACAACCGCCTTCGGTTGTACCGCAGCAAGTTGGTCAGTGGCATGTCCCCTCGCTGCTTCTGTTGTCATGATGATGTCAATGAGTCCCTTGCGCACTTCTTATGGGATTGCCCCATGCATGAGGGGAGACGTAAGCAGCTGTTGCTGAGT
>WBZZ01000324.1:37500-52500 GCA_019918135.1 Paulinella micropora
CATCAATAGTAATCCTCAAGTAGGTGTCTCGTATCCTCTAGCCCAATCCATTTCTGTATGCTCACAAGGAGACATCAGATATAGACTCTCTGTCGTTCTTGCTATTCTCACACAGAGACCCAAGAAGAAGGAGGTGGACAGAAGAGTGAAGAAACACACTGGCAAAACACGAACAAGCATAGGGACCGTGGCAGGAGCACAACACTCTACCCTTCTAGTTTGTGCGTTTATCTGCATTATCTCACACATACATCAGAGTATTTTTGCAAATCTCTGATCGTTCTCAAAAGTAGGTCTGAGAGGCTATCCGACCGACTGTCGACTTCTCAAGGAGAGCTTCTCTAGCTTCTCTATTACTATCCAAGGCTGTGTGTAGGTCCTGATGCCTCATACTAGATACAATATAGAAAAGAAGTAGGAGAAAGCAATTTGAGGAAGGAGGACAAGAAATCTGAGAAAATCTCAAGGACTACTTCTCTCAAACAAAAACAAACGTACAAACACTGATATATAGAGGAAAGAGGATCCCACTCTAACCTCTCTCTTAGTTTCTCTCTTCACTAGTCAATCGACTGAAGGAGGAACAGAACTCTAACGAACGAAAACATAACATAGGAGCTGACACTGTCCTCCTGTTGTTTACTAATACGACACTATGTCAACAGAGACTAGTGAGGTGAGTGAATATCTGGAACAAGAAGAAAAATGCAATAAGAAGGAGGAGGAGGATTGAATGACGGAGGATACGAAGAAGAGGAAACAGGAGGAGGAGGAGAGGAAGAAGACGAAGAAGGAGAAGGAGGAGGAGTGGAACAAACAGAGAGCACTGGGGTACACAATATACCACCTGCCTCCACAGGAGGAGGAGGACGACAAACGATAAACTTGATTGAAGAGGGAGAGGTCTATCTATCTATCTATCTATCTATCTATTTATCTATCTGCCTATCTATCTATCTATCTGCCTATCTATCTATCTATCTATCTATATATCTATAGATAGATAGATAGATAGATAGATAGATAGATAGATAGATAGATAGGTAGGTAGGTAGATAGATAGACAGATAGATAGATAGATAGATAGATACATAGATAGATAGATAGATAGATGAGATATCGACTAATGTCAGAAAAAAGGAGCTTCTGATTTCGTCAACCAAGGAAGTCTGTAAAGTATTGACCCGATGCCCAGCTAAGCCGTGATGTTTGCACGGAAGGGACTGATACAGGCGATACCAAAGCTCCCTAGTACCAGGCGGGGCCAGGGCTCGTTCCATAAAGCGCCCCTTGCAGAACGAGCTCCCACCTCCATTACAGAGGGCCCAGTAAGCAGATGGAGTTTCGAGACTGTCGACAGTCTAGCATAAACCAACAGAGCACTGTGGGTTTTATTCCGGGGTCAACAAGCGAGAAAGGGCACCCTGAGGGAACAGGATTGTGCTTCCCGTCGCTATTTCGGCATGTGACTCATAGGCGTATGGCTAGGCACACATAAGGCACCCCACCACGGGCCCAGCACACCCACACCATCCCCTAATTCTCTGTCTGTCGACAGATGGCACCCATTTCAAAACATCAAGCCCAAGGGAGGGTCAGTGACACCTCAAGAGATAGATAGATGGATGGATAGATAGATAGATAGATAGATAGATAGATAGATAGATAGATAGATAGATAGATATATAGATGGATAGATGGATAGATGGATAGATGGATAGATGGATAGATGGATGGATAGATAGATAGGTAGGTAGGTAGGTAGGTAGATAAGTAGATAAGTAGATAGATAGATAGATAGATAGTACATAGATAGATATATAGATAGATATATAGATAGATAGATAGATAGATAGATAGATAGATAGATAAATAGATAGATAAATAGATAGATAGATAGATAGATAGATAGATAGATAGTATCAGAGGAGGATCAACGGTGGGTGAACGACCACTACGATCTCCCTAAAACCGCCTTTGATATTGTGATGGAGGCAAAGAAAGACACATATGTCTGGATCCCTCAGGATATGAGACGAGTGGGGAGTCGCACCAAAAGGGATGTCTATATCCCATTGTCAGATATTGCACAGCATCTCTGCAAACTGGTCTCCAATGTGGAGAAAAGGAAAAAGGTGCAACATATCAAGTTTGGGAATTCACATACCCACCTTGAAATACTTGATGCTATCTTTGCGGTGTACTCCCAAGCTCTAATTTGGGAACGTTCGTACGGCCCACAGGGCGAGGGTTACCTCCAGTACACATACCCAAGAGCAAGGGCTAGACTCCTCGCGACGGGTCAGGACCCAGTTGATAACGAGAAAACGAAGACCAATTTCAGTTCGAGAAACACGTATGGGGTATTCGCATATTTTTCGACTGAATTGAAGGCTCTGGAGGCGGGATTGAGAGAAATGGAGAGAAATCTTACGAAGGCAGGAGAAACCCATCCTGTGATTGACGAGGTGGACAAAAATGACAGAATCCTGACCAAGCTCAGACTTTTGGTGGCTGCGTTGATGCACAAGGAGGCGTGGAAGAGATAGATTCCTACCAAGGATCACTCTCTCCTTAAAAACAACCACAGCTGCACCACCTAACACCAACAAGGCAGGGGTTGATCAGTATGTGGAGAAATATAACTTTGTCAGGTCTGTTGCTGAGTTGACGGCCTATATCAGTTATGTTCAAAAACTACTGATAATTGAGAAGGAGAAGGCGAAAGAGGATGAGGAGTTTGCCAGGAAGTTGCCATTGGAGGAAGTGAAAGCAAGAGTGAGTAGTGCAAGGGCACCCCCTCCGGCATATCTTCCCCCACCAGCTCCTGCCCCACCAGCCCCTACACCCTCGGGCTCAACTACGGTGGTGGTCACAAACACGGAGAAGAAGGACAGACAAAACATCATAAATGCCTTCAAGGGGAAGAAAGGAGGAGTGGCTAGTCTCATGCTCTATGCCAAGACGAGTTCAGAAAAGACTCTGACTCTTCGCTCCTAGGCAAGCTCAAAGAGATCAATGCCTGCATCAAGTCTTTTCCCTGTGATGAGACTCAAGAATACGAGGATCTTGCTACGGTTCTTGATCAGTCTCTAATCCAAGAGGGATTGGACCTAACCATGTACAAGGCTTTAAGAAAACAAGAGGAGAATAAGAAAAAGAGTTCGACAGGCCTAGACGCTCAGTGCGAACTGGCGGTGGCCACACTCATTTCAATCTCATGGATACCAGCATCTCTGCACTGGTACCCTAATAGGATTTGAAATCTTTGAGACAGTGGCGATGAGTTTGAGGCGTTCTGCTAGCTTGGCGGCGACCCTTACGGAGGTAGTTTCCTCCTATGGGCTATTTTGTGGCCGCAAGTCAATCATTCTTTATTTTTTGTCGGCATTGCACTCAGTGCACCGAGCAAACTTACGCAACTCATACAACAATGCCCAACATTTAGCGTAGTGAAGTCCAAGAACTTCCTCGAGACACAAGTGTTCGACGCTACAGTTGGAAGCGTTGCTCCGGCAGCACTGTTTCAAGAAGTTATGAGTGCATGCTCGAACTTGGACACAGTCACGGAGGCACACATGGCACAGGCAGGCGGTGTACCTGTTGGCGCGCAAGCCACGTACACAAGCCGAGTTGCTGGATGGAAGAGACAGAGAGAGCCAGACCTCAAGATCGCATGCTGGAGGTGGTTCGCGGGCCTGTCGTGTAAGGCAGAGATGGAGCACAGAGACTGCTCTTTCAATCATGACAGGCAGAACCCAACAGCAAGGGCTGACTTTCTCAAAAAGGCGGGCGGTACTGAACCGGGCCTTTACCGACTGCTTCAAAATGCCACTCATACAGAAGGCTGGTATGCCAATCAGTGTGATGACGGCGAGCTAAGAGAGGCGATTATTGCCCATATGAAGAGGTTGGACAAGAAACAGGAGGAGAGGGAGAGAAAAAAGAACAAACAAGCCCCTCAAAGGGGACGAGGAGGAGGAGGAGGAGGACGAGGAGAAGGAGGAGGAGGACGAGGAGGAGGAGCATGGAGAGTAGCCTCGAGGTGGCAGGGAACCCCTCAGAGAGGAAGAGGAGGAGGTCGGGGGCATTACTTTTTATTGAGCTATCGTTGGGGGCATTACACAGTGAAATGCTGAGTTCGGGACTCGGTCAGCTGTAGCTAACCATGCGGTCAAAAAACAGTTTTTGAATAATTTATAAAACCGTGACCTTCACGGGTGACTGTGTGACAATCAGGCATATGTAGGTCACGTTCTAGTGGTCGTTAGAGCCCCCATCAACTTCAATTGACTGCAGCAGGTAAACTCATTCAATATTCAAGATTTTGAAGCCTCTGTGCTGGACAGTCCAATGTCTATGTGTATGAGCATGGATACCATGGTATCCATAATTATTAACATTCCTCATCAGAAAAAAATAATAGAACCATAAAATTTTATTAATATTATTATTAAACTTTGTGTTCCGGTCCCCAAAAGTAAAAAAAAAAAATATTAAAAAAAGTCAGAAGGCGCTTGCCTTAGTGTCTGAGGCCCCCGCCCCAAGGTCATTTTTACCCCTCATACCATATGGTCATCGTCGTTTGAGCGATTTCAAACAAATATTAATTCAAGGAAATATGTTTGTTTTAAATCTACCCATGTGGAACAATATCCACTGGGGTCATAATTGATAATATGCACCCTCAAATTTTCTTCTGATCATTTTCTACATAAATTCTAATATTTTCGGATGAATTTATGAACCCTCAAAACAGCAAGCAAGATATTAAAAAAAAAGTGACAGTTTTCGATGATGTGAATACACAAGTAACTAAGCTCTATTCACTATCTAGTTTGCTATTTTTGCGTCAGGGAGTATGAGCAACAAATAGATAGCTACAAAACAATGTGTGATGTTTTGTCAACCTATCACTGCCCCCAAGAAGCTCTTGTGCATAAATAAGAAAAACATATATATTTATCAGAATAAAATAAATTTTCAATCACAGATAATTATGAAAACTAAACATGTTTAAAGTTAAGTGTTGGGGAGGTCAGTGAAAGACTAGCAACAAAACGAAAGAGCAGAAACACATATGTTTCATTCGAAACAAATAATCGAATTCATGTGAACGCAGTAAAAAAATTCACATTTAGGAAAGAATAATGAAGTATATAATGAAATGTTTTGCATGTTGTGAGCACGCCACAAAGCAGTGAAATTTAATAAAAGTTTTGAAATATCACGAAAAACAAAAAGCAAAGCATGCTGCCTTATGTGAATTGATGAACCTAGTGAAGAACTAATTTTGGTGAAATATTTCGAACTTTGTAATAAAAAAAATGATGATTGCTTTGTATTTTTTTGTGAGATCTTGGAAATGGTATATGTGAAAAGTAATGATGGTGCACAAGAACAACGGACGCAAAATCGATGCATGAAAGAATATCTGGACAAAAAAAGTATATTATGGATAAAATACAACAAAAACTGAAAAAAGCACGTATAAAGGAACGTTGGTCATAGCTATTTCAATTTTAATCACCGTTACGTGGATAGTTGATTTGTCAATTGGACTGACAGCAATAATGCCAATGTTAACTGTAAGGACTTAATACATCATTTACCAGTCATAATTATAACTACGTAACTTGGTCATCTAAGTTAGTCAGTTTTGTGACGTGGCAGCTTCTGTGTGACGTGGCAGATTCTCCCGCGGTTAGTTCAGTTCCCTTACTTATACGAGTTAGTAAAGTGCGTTTCCTTACTGCGAGACAGTCTTGCTAGAGTAGCCAGGAGTGATCCTGAAAGGGATCGGTAAAGGTTCCCGATGGCGAGTCTCTCAAAGATTATGAGCCTTGGAACCGAGAAGACTATGGGTTTAAAGCAAGAGTACATCCCGCAGTTGGATGGTACCACTCGGAACTATTCAGACTTCCGTTACAAGATAGAGAACTATGCCAAGGGCATCAGTGCCTGGCATGGGGTGCGTAGCGCTGGCGTTCCAAGACCCAGCTAAAGCTAAGGTTAAATATCCCTACGATCCTGCGAAAGCAATGGAAGTAGAGGAAAGGGAATTGCCAGAAAAGCCAGAGTCAGAGGACACCCTAGCTCCGAGACAGACGATGAAGGAAGCCAGTCAGACAGCGGTAAACAGAGACCCAAAACGAAGAAATATGACAGCAAGACAACCGCATAAGACAAACCGAAAGATTGGGCAAGGATGTCAGAAGAACAGAAGAAGCAGTGGAAAGATAAGAGAGCTAAGAGACTGAAGCGAGAGAAAAGAAAACAGTCCAAACGAGCTCACACATTGAGAGTAAGAGGCATACAGAAGGAGAAGAAACATTATGAACGCATGCGAACTTTACAACTCATTCTGTCTGTTGCCTTTTCTCACCCTGTTGTTGTTCGATATCTGCGCACTAAAACAGTGAAAGGACCGATAGAACTAATAGAGGCAGTTAGGGCAAAGTTTGGTTCAATCTTCGGGGTCAGCAAAAATATCAAAGCACAAATTTTCGAGAACATGTACCCCAAACCCGGACAGAATGTGGATGCATGGTTAAATGACTACATCGCCATGAAAGGAGAGGTTGAGAGTCATAGAACGCACCCATTTGATGAGGATGACCTCATAAGAAGCCTGCTTGCTAAGCTCGCAAGACACCCCGGATATGGAGAGAGTTTCAAAGCACTTCACTACAACCTACCACCTAACTTAAGACCCAAATTTGACGACTTAGTCGATAGTGCGAGAGACACATGGGCATTGTGGAGAAAGGACAAGTGGAAGGAAGAAGAGAAGAGAGAGAGAGAGAGAGAAAGAGAGAGAGAAAGAGAGAGAGAGAGAGAGAGAGAGAGAGAGCAAACAAGAGCACGAGGCAGCTGAAGAAGGAAACAAACCTCATGCTAGATGATTAGGAAGATGGAGGGGATGGGGGTAAGGGCAAGTACAGAAAGCTTAAGAAGAAGGAGGAATGGTGGCTGAAAGTTACGTGTTTCGCGTGTGACAAGAAAGGTCATACGAAGAAGTATTGCCCGGACACTAAGGCCAAGAAACAAAACCAAGAGAGAGATGATAAACTCAAGCAAGAGAAGGGTAAGAGAAAGGGAAGGACACACAACAAGAAGAACAAGCCTAAGAAGGATATAGCTCTACTGAGAGAGAGGAGGAAAAAGAAGAAAAAGAAGAGTCAGACGAAGACGCATTACTCATTATTATAGGGGAAGTCAGGTCCAGGGAACAGCACCGCAAGCACCCACATCCACCACATCGACACCTCACACCACACCACAAGCACGCACATGCGACACGCCAAAACAGAGTGAGGGTGGCGATGAGGAAGAAGATGAAGAAGAGATAGATGAGTGATCCTGACAATGATTCCCGATGTTCAGATGAAATAAGACATGATGATGCCATGACAGCATGTATGGATGATTCTGACATTGACACGGAATATCTGCAATTCACGCGAGAAGGGAATGTTCGGAAATACATACAGAAGCATAAGAGGGAGACTCACGATGTGAGTGGGAGTCCGGCATCTGCCGGACTGCCCAGTGTTATTGCAGGGACCGGGAAGTCCAAGAGGGAACGGCGGGTAGGCACTGCTACAACCTCAACACCACAACCAGGTCCAACACCACAAGCTCAGCCACACATCAACACACCACCCATCATTACGTTCAAAGACATAGCACAGCTCGCTCAACAACTCACCACAACATGAATCAGAGAAAGCAATGGTGAGGTGAAGAGAGTGAGCGAGGGGAATTTAGTGCTAGACGAGTTCTTGACAGACGTGGTAAAAGCGATAGAGGGAGTGTATATTGCACACGCAGTTAGCACGACATTATCCCCACCAACACAAACCCAAGACACTCACACCACTCAGCCACCAACACCATCAAAACACAAAGACAGCAGACAGAACTATGCATTAGTGTTAGATGGGGAAGGTCGGCGAGATAGGAAAAACACGATAGTTCAGGACAGTGGGTCTTCAAGGGACATAGCCTGCAATCCCGAAATATTACATGACATCAAGTCAGTACCCCCTATTAAGCTAGTAACAGGTAACGGAGAGTGCGAGATAGGGCAGGAGGGGACAGCAAGGGTAACACGCATCAACGGACACGGTAAACCGGTTACGGTGTCAAGGCCTATGCTACTTGACACTAGGTTACCCGTGAATATTGCGTCGACCGGCAGGATGGATCACATCCATCATCGGTCTGTCGTTCATCAGAATAGACAGTTACTTATTCTAAAACACCCCGTAAGGATTGAGGAGAGAGACGTGCCAGTAAGAGGCAGACTCATGTCAACCCTCCTTTACAGGTGGGATGACGAGTTTGACACTCGATTAGACATCAACGACCGTTACGAGCCTCCACACAAGCAAAGTAGAGAGGTAGTGGGGTGAAAGGGGAGGGAAACCCCAAGAGAGAGAGAGAGAGAGAGAGAGAGAGAGAGAGAGAGAGACGAGTGTAGACAGTCAGAAGGCAAAACGGGGGAGGTAACGCTGTATGCGTCTTATCCCTGCAAGTCAGGTTCAATCGGAAAGGTAGATATAGAATTGTTCCACAATGCTTGTGGACATTATAGCGTTAAGAAGATGAGAGCTCTGGCGAATGCATTAGGCATAAAGCTAGTAGGAGACGAGAAGAAAGTAGAGTACTGTGAAGCCTGCCTGATAGGTAAGGCGAAGCAGTTGCCTAGGTTTAAGGTCAATAGGATAGAAAGAGCTAGTAAGCCAGGAGTAGTACTGCACATAGACACCGGGACGTGGTCAGCACTTTCAATACACGGGAAGAGACATAAATTTTCGGTTACGGATGATTACTCGTTGTTTATTAAAGATTATTATCTTTCGCATAAGAACGAATTTATTGACTGCATTAAGCAGGCGGTAGTATTTTACGAGAGACAGACAGGAAATAGAGTTCGAGAGATAAGGTGTGATCAGGAGTTTGACATCCCGAAAGAAGTGATTGAGTGGTGGAAGCCGAGGCAATTTATATGGAAGACCTCAGCAACGGGGGACAAGGATGGAAACCCCATAGCTGAGAAAGCTAATGATATAACGGCAGGAGCCGCAAGGGCTATGCGGTAATACTATCATGCCCATCTGCCCATTTCATTTTGGGCAGAAATGGAGCATTCTGCCACCACCCTCCACAACATCTTGCCCGCCACTCATGGGCCAAGAAAGGGGATTTCCCCATATGAGCAGCTTTTAGGCAGAAAACCTTTCCTAACCCACCTCAGACCAATAGGATGCATGGGAGTTATGTACACAGGTAAAGGTAGAAAAGGTCAGTTTAGAGGGAAGAAGGTCATGCTAGTAGGGTATGACTTGTTTAGGGAGTTATAGAGAGTGTGGGACGGTAGGAATGTGATAGCAGGAGTTAGAAACGTGCGGTTTAATCCGTACATGATAGGTAAGGAAGCACACCCAGATAGGACAGTAGAGTGGGATGAGGATGAGCTGAGGGGGAGAGTGAGAGTAAGGATGTCGATGTCGAACAGACACACACCACAACCTCCACCACCACAAATTTTCGGTTACGGATGATTACTCGTTGTTTATTAAAGATTATTATCTTTCGCAAAAGAACGAATTTATTGACTGCATTAAGCAGGCGGTAGTATTTTACGAGAGACAGACAGGAAATAGAGTTCGAGAGATAAGGTGTGATCAGGAGTTTGACATCCCGAAAGAAGTGATTGAGTGGTGGAAGCAGAGGCAATTTATATGGAAGACCTCAGCAACGGGGGACAAGGATGGAAACCCCATAGCTGAGAAAGCTAATGATATAACGGCAGGAGCCGCAAGGGCTATGCGGTATCATGCCCATCTGCCCATTTCATTTTGGGCAGAAATGGAGCATTCTGCCACCACCCTCCACAACATCTTGCCCGCCACTCATGGGCCAAGAAAGGGGATTTCCCCATATGAGCAGCTTTTAGGCAGAAAACCTTTCCTAACCCACCTCAGACCAATAGGATGCATGGGAGTTATGTACACAGGTAAAGGTAGAAAAGGTCAGTTTAGAGGGAAGAAGGTCATGCTAGTAGGGTATGACTTGTTTAGGGAGTTATAGAGAGTGTGGGACGGTAGGAATGTGATAGCAGGAGTTAGAAACGTGCGGTTTAATCCGTACATGATAGGTAAAGAAGCACACCCAGATAGGACAGTAGAGTGGGATGAGGATGAGCTGAGGGGGAGAGTGAGAGTAAGGATGTCGATGTCGAACAGACACACACCACAACCTCCACCACCACAGCCACCACCACCCACACACAAAAGGACACGACACAGACTCATGACGATGACGACTCATATGACCATGTCGATGATGTTAGTCAGTCAGACAGTCAACAAGAGCAGGGGGAGTATGGAGGGGACACAGGGGGAGACAGCTTAGATCACAATCACACACCAACACAAGATAGCTTCAGGACATCGACACAACATCGACAGCTGCACCCCATCCCACCGACGCAACCCCACAGACAACCAACACAGGACTAGGACACGCACACGCACTCACAGATGCATCTGATCCACAGACACAACACGAGAGAAGAGCATATGAAGAGAGTGAGCAGCCTAGTAAAGGAAGAACATGGGAGCAAAGTGATAAGATCACAGAAGCTAACATAGTTCACGAAGGAAAGAGAGCAAGACGACAAGCACAACAACCACAATCACGACCGCATACTGAACTAAAACGAGAACGAAAGGTAGTTGAGGTTCAGGAACCAGAGGGAGTGAGAGTGAGAGTCCCTGCAAGAGAGTGGGGAGAGGAGTGGGCAGTGAAGACTTACGGAGAAGGATGGGAGAGCAAAGTACGCATAGGAATAGTGAAGCAGAAATGTGCCCCCAAAGACAGGTTAAAAGTTAGAAAACAACCTAAGCCATCTCACTTTGTACAGTTTGAAGACAAACTAGAGAAGATGCTAGATTCAGAGATCAGCAAGTACAGGGTAAGTGAGGGAGAGTCCGTATTGCCTGCCGGAGAGTTGGAGAGTGCTATGTTATGTCATGAAAGATGCATGAATGAGCTGAATGAGCTTTTGCTTTATCTTAACATTCGTGTGCCGAAAGAGATAGCAGAGCAGGGTATGACAGCGAAAAGATTTGCAAGAAGGCATGAAGAAGGAGATACAGTCTATTAAAGACTTTAAGACATACACTTGGGTTAACTATAGTGAAGCCAAAAAGGCTGGAGTTAGCAAGATAGTTAGGCTCACATGGGTTCATAAAGTGAAGATAGACGAAAACAATAGGAAGTTTGTTAAGTCTAGACTAGCTTTGAGGGGAGACATGTTAGAGCCAGGAGTTAGTTTTAACCCTGACCAGTTGTTTGTTCCTTGTGCCTCGCATCGCTCACTGCTAATGCTTGCAAAGCTTGCTGCTTGGCATGGCCATAAGCTGTATGGTGTTGATTTTAAGAATGCCTACTTAAATGCGCGAATGCATGACCCTGTGTTTGCATATGCTCCTGATGGGTTAGACAGAGAGTGGCATGAGGGGATGATTTTGCGTATTGATGGTGCTTTGTATGGCGCGCCGCAAGCAGGCCGTAGATGGTATGAGATATTAGCCCCGAAGTTAAAGGAGCTCTGTATGTTTGTTGAGAATGACAAGCCCATAAGAGAAGCCATAGTGGGGATTTTTCATGTAGATGACTTAATCTTTATGGCGTCTAGCATGAACGCGTATGAAGATTTTGCAAATGCTTTGGAGAAGCATTTCCCCCTAAAACGGCTAGGAGTTGCAAGGGAGTTCAAAGGGATTGAAATAGTACAGGAAGGAGGACGAATTGTCCTTCATCAACGTAAGTACCAGTTACAGGTGTTAAGGGAGTTTGGGTATGGTAAGTCCCGCCCCGTAAGCACCCCTGCACTAGATCAGTTGCCCTTAGCTATGTCCAATGATGCAACGTTGCGTAAGTTCGCTATAGCTAGCATAGTTGGTAGTCTTCTTTATTTAGCTAAGATGACTAGGCCGGACATAGAACAGGCGCTCAATGCAGCTAGTGTTTTGCAGACCATAGATAAGGGAGTCACTTATGCAATGTTAGGAAGGATATTGCGGTATTTAATTGGTTCATTTCGCGGTTTAGCATTTCACTGGCCTAAATCCGCGCAAGAGAGTCAATCCTATCCAAAAGTCACGTTATGGCCTGATGCGGCCCATAAGGTTTGCAATAAAACCGGAAAGTCACGTACGGGATACGTAATTCTATGGGGAGCGGACCCTATAGTTTGGCTTTCTAAGAGACAGGGTAGGATAGCCCTTAGTTCGAATGATGCTGAAATATTTGCAGCAGCAGAATGTATTAGAGAGGGTCTAGCTGTAGGTCATGTTAGACAGGAACTCGGAATTCCGCAAAAAGGTCCGGTTGAATTATTTGAGGATAATACCCAAACAATTCTCGCAGGCGAACGGGGATTATCCGGACCACGCACCAAACATATACCTCTCGAACTACATTTCATACATCATTCACAGAGAGATGGTGAGATAAAGTTTATTAAAGTCAGTACTAAGAAACAAATCGGTGATCTACTCACCAAACCATTACCTCGTGATCAGTTCATGTATCTATTGAACAAATTCACTGTCATCATTCCGGAATCCCCGGAATGATCGCAGGTGTTTCACCGATGTTTTGTGTTTTGTTCTTTTTTGTGTTTTCTTTTGTGCGAGTGTGTCCTCTCCTGTAGGTGTTGATCTGGGCGCCCATGGCAATCGGATCGTAGGATCGAGGCCGTTGGTGGCGGGCCTCCGGAGGCTTGCCGGGACTCGGGTGGCGGGTGGCGACCCCCACCAGACATTTTCGGCGACCGGTGGTAGCGGAGATCGGACAACTTGACTTCAACGCAAAGAACTGATCGCTTACTTTCTTTGCACTTTTTTCACACACCTCTACTATATATATATATATATATAATTTTTCTAGACTTCTGATACCCCTTACGGGAAGCGCTTGCAAATTTTTCATTTGCTTAAGAACAATAAGACACTTATGACGGATAGTTATAGTATTGACAAATAACTAAGGGGGAGCGTTGGTCATAGCTATTTCAATTTTGATCGCCGTTACGTGGATAGTTGATTTATCAATTGGACTGACAGTCAATAATACCAATGTTAACTGTAAGGACTTAATATATCATTTACCAGTCATAATTATAACTACGTAACTTGGTCATCTAAGTTAGTCAGTTTTGTGACGTGGCAGCTTCTGTGTGACGTGGCAGATTCTCCCGTGGTTAGTTCAGTTCTCGTACTTATACGAATTATTAAAGTGCGTTTCCTTACTGCGAGACAGTCTTGCTAGAGTAGCCAGGAGTGATCCTGAAAGGGATCGGTAAAGGTTCCCGATGGCGAGTCTCTCAAAGAGGAAGCAGGAAAAACACTCGAAATTCATGGCTTTGTAACTAAAGTTCTCTGCACATAAAGCAAGCAACGCAGAATGGATGATAATGATAGACAGAGCAGTATGCATGAATGTTCATGTAAACTCAGGCAACACAACAAAAATGTTTATTTCAGGCTGAAGAAATCTGTAAATTTGTGTGTTATTTAAGAATATTTGTAAATGCATGTCTGGATTATGTCTTTGCATGGTTCTCCCAGAGTATGCAAATATATATGTGTCCTCACAGAGGCTCCTATGCTTTCCTTTTTATTGTGTTATTTGTATATCAGTTTTTTGTGAAATGAAAAGCTGTATTAATAGTTTCTGAAATATAAACTGTATTATCTCACATCTCTCCGCCGAGTCCAAAAAATCAAAAATTTTCAGACATAAGTCACTTCTCGTGCTTTTTCTTTCTTTTGTTCTGTTCTCCTTTCCTTTTTTCTACACTAATCAAATTTAAATATCTATCACTGTGACTGTTGCTTGCTAACTACAGGAAGGCTATCTTCTATCTCTCATGGCATATCTCTCTTGCTGAATCTACCAAACCCAAGGGAAATTTTTTTCCTAAAAGCGATTATCTAGATTTCTGTTCAGACAACAGATTTTTTCAAAATTTTCAAAGCATCACAACCATAATTATTTATATTTCGAATCCTCAAACTCACTCCTCACCAAAGTATTTAGTTAAAATAGTGGCAGAAGCCCAATCAACCACGTCCATCTTGGAGCAAAAAAAGTTCTGTGGCACATTCCCGTGGAAAACTTAATGCAATGGGAGCGTTCGCCCTTTTGTCAAAAAAACTTGATAATAACTTCAACACAAAAAAAATGAAGAGAAATTTTACAGGTCGCTTCCTTGAGACTTTCTCAATGGATGGCTGTAATTTATGTCATGATAACGCCTCCGGTTAGAACGAAAAAAAATTTTGAAAACCGGTTACAAAAAAATAGATACCATGTGGTAACAGCGGATACCACATGGTATCACCATGAGCATAGACACTAAGTTGCACAGAATTCCATGTTTTTATTCTGCGGGTGTAGCACTTACTGAATTTCAAAGTTTGTTAAATCAGTTTATTAAAGGTATTATAATAATATTGCGGCGGCGGCCCAGGTGTTCCAGAGTATGTTCTGAATTTTGACACTGCAAACTAATTTTCGACCTATGTTCAAGTTTCCTAGTTTTCATTTTCCACCGTACTCCTCAGCCGCGCAAAAATCCTTAGCCTCCGGCAGGATTACTCAACATAACATGTGAATTCATTTGTGCACTTGTGCGTAAAAATGAATGCAGAGTGCATCATGCAAACAGCATTTTTCAGTCAAAAACACCATACTAAGTCGCTATGTCCTCAGATCTGAACTTTAGAGTCGACAATAAGGATTTCAAGACTCGTGACAGAGCTACACCTTTTGTCTAAAAAAAGCACTTCTGTTGCATGCTTGCTTTTGCTTGAAACGATGTGGTTTGAACATATAGCTGCTGTGGTGCACTTGACCTTCGACATGATTTTGGTGGCGCCGGCTCGTGAATTTCTGTGGCAATATTTGACAAGACCATGC
>WBZZ01000325.1:40000-42500 GCA_019918135.1 Paulinella micropora
ACCGCCTCCGCCGTCGTCTCAAGGAAGCAACTTTAAGCTCCGCTCAACGACAAGCAAATACACGCTTCCGAACTGACCCTCATAAGTTTGCCAAAAATCTGTTTCATCCCCCCTCAACCCAAACCACTTCCTCCCTATCCAAAGAAAACTGTGACTCCTACTTTCCCAACCTATACAAAGACGCTAATCGTGAACAAACCTACGTGCCCTTACCTGAAATGAATCGCCCGCCTCTACCAACTGTCCCCTTTGACCTCAAGCCACCGTCCTTCTTGGAAACCAAAAGATCTGTGTTTGCCAAGCGTAATGGTGCAGCCCCTGGCAGAGATGGTATTAGCTACCTTGTTTACAAGAGACTTCCCACCGCTTTACTTTTCTTACACAAACTCATTGTCAAGTGTTGGACAACGGATGTAGCTAATAGCTGGGCCCAAGCTGCTATCTCCCTCCTTCATAAGGACGGCGATCCACTTCAGGCCTCAAACTATCGTCCGATTGCTCTGACAAGCTGCTCGGGTAAGGTATTTTTCTCTTTGTGGTCAAAACGCCTAGAGAGTTTTTTGCTAGATAACAAGTACTTTGACAGAGCAAAACAAAAAGGTTTCCTCCGTAACGTTGCAGGATGCCCCGAGCACATTGCTACTACAAAAGCTACCATCAGAAATGCAAAAGATCACTATCGCCAACTGGTCATAGCATGGATTGACCTACAAAACGCTTTTGGAAGCGTAAACCACAACTTGATCCAGTTCGCTCTCTGGTGGTACCACGTGCCCCCTATGTTTGCTCGCATAATCTTTTTATACTACGAACTCTTAGTAGCCACAATCGAAGGGAAAGATTGGTCATCAGAACCCTTTGTTTTTGCTGTTGGCGTTTTTCAAGGATGCTGCATTTCTCCTCCTTTTCAACATAGTTTTCAACCTACTCCTTGACCTCCTATCATCCTTGACCAAAAACAACGGTTATCATTTCAAGCATAAGACCTCAACAGATGAAGTCATCGTGCACGAAGCTGCTTATGCTGACGACCTCAAACTACACTGCCGATCCCCGAAACACTGTCAATCGTCCATCAACATGATTGACAAATTTCTGTCATGGTCCAGAACAATGGCCGCGAAACCGCCCAAATGCAAAAGCCTTGCTTTCAAATACTGGACTAAAGCCGACGACTATAAGGGTCTCAAACGATTATTGCCGATCTCGTTCCCACCCTTCGACCCCGCCCTTACTATTACTGGCAAACCGATTGACTTCATCGCTGATAAGCCTTTCAAAGACCTCGGATGGATTGTCTACCATGACCTCAGCGAAAACGAACAACGTGCAGCAATCCAAAAGAAGTTCATTCTTTCTATGCAAGCCATCGATAGCTGCTCGATCAATGGCTTTATGAAATTTTGGCTATACCAGCACTACGCTGTCCAGTCACTTGCCTGGCCATTTCTCATTTATGACCTCTGCTTATCTTTCGCCAAAACCCTTGAGAAAATTGCGACCCGCTTCCTAAAAAAATGGGCCAATATCTACAAAAGAGCTCTGGTCTCTTGCCTTTACCGCCCACGCTCGAAATTCGGTCTACAGCTCCAATCCATCGTCTCTTTTTACCAGCGACTTCAAATCAACCGTGCTCAAATGCTGAAGTACTGCCCAGATAAACACCTCTCGTCCATTTATGCGATGAACCTGACGAAACACGAAACATTTCGAACTATCTGGAAACCAGAGCCTGTGCTCGAAAAGCTTGAGGCACAAGTTGATTTTGAATTCAAACATCGAGGCCAATCCGATCATCTCGGACTTGGCCATGGTCGCTACCCAAAGAACATTCCATCACAGACCGCAACGACAGGGTTTTAGAATTAGCTGCTGAGACAATACTTGAGACAACCACAGTGCATGACATGGACAAAGCCATGCAAGGGTGCTTCCTTCGTTTTGAAGACGCATGCCCCTTCGACCTCTCCTGGGCTCGCCTCATCGGAACCCGTAATCCCCGTTTAATCTCTTGGGTCATCAACGCAAGCACAAACTCGGTTATTACCCCCGACCTTAGACGTCTGTGGGGAATCATTCCCAACAACAAGTGTGCCCTCTGTTCTGGTCAAGCACATCTATGCCACATCCTCTCCGGTTGCCATGTTGCCCTCAAACAAGGCCGCTATACCTGGCGTCATGACTCTGTGCTCTGCACTATTGAAGCTCCCCTTCAAAAACACATCGAGAGCCATAACAAACGCTCCCCTATAGACCAAAATGAATCAAAGTCTATGTTTGTGAAAGAGGGCGAGCAGAAGCCTAAGAGACAGTCATTTCATCGACCATCCCTGCTTGACACTGCAAACGATTGGCAACTCCAAACCCAATACACCGGTTCTGAGCAAGCCGTTCCTGTCCACATTTGTGTCACTGACCTCCGCCCCGATATCGTTGTCTGGTCACTGTCTACCAAGATATGTATTCTGATCGAGCTAACGTGCCCGGTCGAGGAAAACAT
>WBZZ01000325.1:50000-52500 GCA_019918135.1 Paulinella micropora
ATTTATCCTATCCATGTAATATATGCGGCAACGTCACGTATGACACATCGCCAGAAATCGAAGGTATCTCATCTATTTTATCTACCTAATCTATTTAATATATCTAATCTATTTTATCTACCTATTTTATCTAGTCTTATCTACCTTATCTACCTAATCTATTTAATACATGCGGCGACATCACACAGCATTATCTTTCTCATCTTTCTCATCCATCTTATCTACCTTATCTATCTTATCTACCTTATCTACCTAATCTCCCTATTCTAGGCTGCTCCGCGTTACCCCCCCGGCCCGGCCCCCCACCCCCGGCCGGTCTTCTTCCCAAAACCCACCCCGGGGTCCTGGTTGCCGTTTCTCACGCTGCAGGCCCCGCCGGCCCTGCAGCTGGACAGCGCGGGCCGCGTGCAGTTGCTGCTGTCCGGCCTGACGAGGGGAAAAGCGCGAAGGGTGGTGTGGGACCCAAAGATTGGTCTAGCTTATATATATATTCCTATTTCTATTCCTATATTCCTATTCTTACTCCTATTCCTATTCCTGTATTCCTATTCTTATTCCTATTCCTACTCCTACTCCTATTCCTATTCCTACTCCTACTCCTACTCCTTCTCTACTCTTTTCTTTTTGTTTCGTTTCTTTTATGTTCTATTCTGTTCTATTCTGTTCAGTTCTGTTCAGTTCTGCTCTGCTCTGTTCTGTTCTGTTCTTTTCTATTCTTTTCTATCTATCTATCTATCTATCTATCTATCTATCTATCTATCTATCTATCTACCTACCTACCTACCTACCTACCTACCTATCTATCTATCTATCTATCTATCTATCTATCTATCTATCTATCTATCTATCTATCTATCTATCTATCTATCTACCTACCTACCTACCTACCTACCTACCTACCTACCTGCCTGCCTGCCTGCCTGCCTATCTATCTATCTATCTATCTATCTATCTATCTATCTATCTATCTATCTATCTATCTATCTATCTATCTATATCAATCTATCAATCTATCAATCTATCAATCTATCAATCAATCAATCTATCTATCTATCTATCTATCTATCTATCTATCTATCTATCTATCTATCTATCTATCTATCTATCTATCTATCTATCTATCTATCTAATCTATCTATCTGTCACCTACCTACCTACCTACCTACCTACCTGCCTATCTACCTACACATACCTACCTACCTCACCTACCTCACCTACCTACCTACTTACCTACACCTTCCTATCTCTGTAGGGGAGTTCTCTCAACTGTACGCTGCAAGCCACAACCTGTCCATATCACTGCACCCTCCCTTGGTCCAGTGGGAGCTTGTCTCACCCTATTCTACTACATCCTCCTCCTCTTTTTCCATTTCTTCCCCCTCCTCCTCCTCCTCCTCTTCCAAAGCCTTCCCTTCCTCCTCTCCCTGGCAGCCCAGCTGCTGGCTTTTGCGGCGTCTGCCCGCGGCCCATCCGCCTTTCCCGTGCCCAGTGCCACCCCCAGTCCCGTCTGGCCCGGCCAGCGACGGGGATGGCCGGAACACAGCTATTACCGCGATGGCCTGCGCGGACGCGGTGAGGACCCTCCTATCCACCATGAGCTACCTGCCCTCGGCCACGTACTCGGACCGCGCCATGGTTCACGTCAGTGCGCTGTTGCTGCAGCTGCTGCACCGTCTGCCTCCCGAGATGGCCCCACCGGCCCCGGCCAACAGCTGGGCCGGCCCGGTCCGCTCTCTCTTGCTCGACCTCCTCCGCACCTTTTTGGCAAAACTCTGCCTGTCGCTCCGGGCCGGCCAGGCGCAGCAGCTGGGCCAGAAACTGGCAGATTTCCCGGAAACTGGCCCCTTCCTAACCGACCTGAACCGGTTGCTGCGGGAAGGCTTGCTAGGTCGGCCCGCCAGCCCGCTCCCCACGGACCAGTCCACGGGCCAACTCTGCCAGCTGATGGTGTCCGGCCTGCCACTCTTGTTCCCCAGCTGGGTGGCGCAGCTGGACCTGGCGGGCCGCGTAGAGGAAATGGCAAAACAGGCCGGGACGGACTCGAGTGCCAGTTGGTCCCGGGCGGGAGAGGTGCGCGCGGCGTTGCAAGTGCATTATGCGGAAGTCTGGCGTGACGCGCGTGTGTCGATCGGTGATAGCTCTTTCGCCTCCTTGCCTTTGCTGCACCTGGAGCCCGCCATGTCTGCCCACACCGCCGCCAATGTGGAGCGGCTGTTCACGGCTCTCTTGGAGGCTGAAACGGCAACCACAGCGGCCACCAAGACTTGGCTGGGCCTTCTAGTCGGTTGCTTAGGCTCGCTGATCGCTGTCAACAGCAACACCAAGCAGTCGCTAACGAGTTGTATCAACGAGCAACAGGCAGGGTTAGAGAACGACCTGGGCGCGTTGGTGTCCCCGCTGCTGTCCTTCTCGCTCTCCGTGCGCATCCTGCGCTTCCTTTGCAGCCAACAGTCTCTTTCCCTCGCTTCTACTCCAGTCAAGCTGAATGACCTCTGGGAAG
>WBZZ01000325.1:85000-92500 GCA_019918135.1 Paulinella micropora
CAACCGAAAGAAGAAAACGCCTGGTATTGCCATCAACACCAAGCGAATGGAAAGGCATTGAAGAAGAACTCCAATCCGCACTCCCTCTCATCCTCCCCTCCTCTCTCATCAAATGCCTGTCATGTGACGAAGCAGTAGCGAAATTTGAAAGATATCTCTACGACTTCATATCACAACGGGTAACAAAAACACAAGAACAAACTCATGAGCGAAAAAACCGCCACGTAATCCGGCTCCAAACAGAACTCACGCAGAACCGACAACAAAAACTGATCCAAAAGAGACATCTGCGAGATCTCAAAAGGGCAGGTTCAATTCCAGCTGCTGTTGCAAAAAGCCTGCAAAAAACTTGGCGAGTATTATTGAAGACCGGAAACCGCCTCCGCCGTCGTCTCAAGGAAGCAACTTTAAGCTCCGCTCAACGACAAGCAAATACACGCTTCCGAACTGACCCTCATAAGTTTGCCAAAAATCTGTTTCATCCCCCCTCAACCCAAACCACTTCCTCCCTATCCAAAGAAAACTGTGACTCCTACTTTCCCAACCTATACAAAGACGCTAATCGTGAACAAACCTACGTGCCCTTACCTGAAATGAATCGCCCGCCTCTACCAACTGTCCCCTTTGACCTCAAGCCACCGTCCTTCTTGGAAACCAAAAGATCTGTGTTTGCCAAGCGTAATGGTGCAGCCCCTGGCAGAGATGGTATTAGCTACCTTGTTTACAAGAGACTTCCCACCGCTTTACTTTTCTTACACAAACTCATTGTCAAGTGTTGGACAACGGATGTAGCTAATAGCTGGGCCCAAGCTGCTATCTCCCTCCTTCATAAGGACGGCGATCCACTTCAGGCCTCAAACTATCGTCCGATTGCTCTGACAAGCTGCTCGGGTAAGGTATTTATCTCTTTGTGGTCAAAACGCCTAGAGAGTTTTTTGCTAGATAACAAGTACTTTGACAGAGCAAAACAAAAAGGTTTCCTCCGTAACGTTGCAGGATGCCCCGAGCACATTGCTACTACAAAAGCTACCATCAGAAATGCAAAAGATCACTATCGCCAACTGGTCATAGCATGGATTGACCTACAAAACGCTTTTGGAAGCGTAAACCACAACTTGATCCAGTTCGCTCTCTGGTGGTACCACGTGCCCCCTATGTTTGCTCGCATAATCTTTTTATACTACGAACTCTTAGTAGCCACAATCGAAGGGAAAGATTGGTCATCAGAACCCTTTGTTTTTGCTGTTGGCGTTTTTCAAGGATGCTGCATTTCTCCTCTCCTTTTCAACATAGTTTTCAACCTACTCCTTGACCTCCTATCATCCTTGACCAAAAACAACGGTTATCATTTCAAGCATAAGACCTCAACAGATGAAGTCATCGTGCACGAAGCTGCTTATGCTGACGACCTCAAACTACACTGCCGATCCCCGAAACACTGTCAATCGTCCATCAACATGATTGACAAATTTCTGTCATGGTCCAGAACAATGGCCGCGAAACCGCCCAAATGCAAAAGCCTTGCTTTCAAATACTGGACTAAAGCCGACGACTATAAGGGTCTCAAACGATTATTGCCGATCTCGTTCCCACCCTTCGACCCCGCCCTTACTATTACTGGCAAACCGATTGACTTCATCGCTGATAAGCCTTTCAAAGACCTCGGATGGATTGTCTACCATGACCTCAGCGAAAACGAACAACGTGCAGCAATCCAAAAGAAGTTCATTCTTTCTATGCAAGCCATCGATAGCTGCTCGATCAATGGCTTTATGAAATTTTGGCTATACCAGCACTACGCTGTCCAGTCACTTGCCTGGCCATTTCTCATTTATGACCTCTGCTTATCTTTCGCCAAAACCCTTGAGAAAATTGCGACCCGCTTCCTCAAAAAATGGGCCAATATCTACAAAAGAGCTCTGGTCTCTTGCCTTTACCGCCCACGCTCGAAATTCGGTCTACAGCTCCAATCCATCGTCTCTTTTTACCAGCGACTTCAAATCAACCGTGCTCAAATGCTGAAGTACTGCCCAGATAAACACCTCTCGTCCATTTATGCGATGAACCTGACGAAACACGAAACATTTCGAACTATCTGGAAACCAGAGCCTGTGCTCGAAAAGCTTGAGGCACAAGTTGATTTTGAATTCAAACATCGAGGCCAATCCGATCATCTCGGACTTGGCCATGGTCGCTACCCAAAAGAACATTCCATCACAGACCGCAACGACAGGGTTTTAGAATTAGCTGCTGAGACAATACTTGAGACAACCACAGTGCATGACATGGACAAAGCCATGCAAGGGTGCTTCCTTCGTTTTGAAGACGCATGCCCCTTCGACCTCTCCTGGGCTCGCCTCATCGGAACCCGTAATCCCCGTTTAATCTCTTGGGTCATCAACGCAAGCACAAACTCGGTTATTACCCCCGACCTTAGACGTCTGTGGGGAATCATTCCCAACAACAAGTGTGCCCTCTGTTCTGGTCAAGCACATCTATGCCACATCCTCTCCGGTTGCCATGTTGCCCTCAAACAAGGCCGCTATACCTGGCGTCATGACTCTGTGCTCTGCACTATTGAAGCTCCCCTTCAAAAACACATCGAGAGCCATAACAAACGCTCCCCTATAGACCAAAATGAATCAAAGTCTATGTTTGTGAAAGAGGGCGAGCAGAAGCCTAAGAGACAGTCATTTCATCGACCATCCCTGCTTGACACTGCAAACGATTGGCAACTCCAAACCCAATACACCGGTTCTGAGCAAGCCTTTCCTGTCCACATTTGTGTCACTGACCTCCGCCCCGATATCGTTGTCTGGTCACTGTCTACCAAGATATGTATTCTGATCGAACTAACGTGCCCGGTCGAGGAAAACATCCTTGACGCACGAGCCTACAAGACCAACCGATACAACAAGCTCAAATCTCAAATCGAGGACAACGGATGGACCTGCCACCTTCGACCAATCGAATGCGGGGCTCGCGGCATGGTATCGTTCTCTGTTCATCGATGTTTCCGCGCCTTGGGTTTTTCCCATCCCCAATCCAAATCCCTTTGCTTCAAGCTATCCTCCTGCGTAGCTCGTTGCTCTTTTGCGATTTATCGCTCCTGTGCAGTCAAAATTGGACTAATCTTCCTCTAGTCCGTATTGGTGACTGCATTCCATCATAGCCGTCCAGTGTTGCATAGCCCGGGCTAGGTCCCTGCGGGGGTTTAGGCCTCATACAATGTCATCATTGTAGCTTGCGCAAGCTTACGGTGCTCAAAACACTTGGACTAACGGCTTCCTTTTCTTTCTCTTCTTCCTTATCCTCCCACTCTCCATTCCTAGATTGCCTTTTTCTTCAACGTCCTTCCTGTTCTTCTTTTTCCAGAACACAGTCTACCCGTGATTCCCATCCCGGACACATGCACAGTACACAAATTATTGTTTGATGTGAAACTGCGTTCCTTTGCAAGGACTACATTCCTTTGCGACATCTCATCTATCTATCTATCTATCTATCTATCTATCTACCTACCTACCTACCTACCCTACCTACCTACCTATCCAGGCGCTTTGTCATACCCGGCGGTTTCGCGCCTGTACCTACCCACCTACCTACCCACCTACCTACCCACCCACCTACCTACCTACCTATACCAGGCCCTTCGTCATACCCGGCGGCGGTTTCGCGCCTGTACGCGGCCCTCCTGTTCGTCCGCGTGCAACACATTGCGTTGTTACTGCTGATGAGGTTGTTATACATACATACACACATACATACATACATACCTACATACCTACATACCTACATGCATACATACAAACAAACAAACATACATACATGCATACATGCATACATACATACATACATACATACCTACATACCTACATACAAACAAACAAACATACATGCATACATGCTTACATACATACATACATGCATACATACATACAATACGTATATATAGGTTGTTGCGTGCGTGCGGTCAGGACGGGGGGTTAACGAACCTGTCCGAGGTACTAACTAACAAAACACTAGCATACTATTATGCGGCTGTCCACGAATTTGACGTGTTTTGCGGGCGAGCCGGAGCCGGGCCGGGTCGGGCATAGATAGATAGATAGATAGATGAAATATCGACTAATGTCAGAAAAAAGGAGCTTCTGATTTCGTCAACCAGGAAGTCTGTGGGTAAAGTATTAACCCGATGCCCAGCTAAGCCGTGATGTTTGCACGGAAGGGACTGATACAGGCAATACCAAAGCTTCCTGGTACCAGGCGGGGCCAGGGCTCGTTCCATAAAGCGCCCCTTGCAGAACGAGCTCCCACCTCCATTACAGAGGGCCCAGTAAGCAGATGGAGTTTCGAGACTGTTCGACAGTCTAGTATAAACCGACAGAGCACTGTGGGTTTTATTCCGGGCTCAACAAGCGAGAAAGGGCACCCTGAGGGAACAGGATTGTGCTTCCCGTCGCTATTTCGGTATATGACTTATAGGCGTATGGCTAGGCACACATAAGGCACCCCACCACGGGCCCAGCACACCCACACCATCCCCTAATTCTCTGTCTGTCGACAGATGGCACCCATTTCAAAAAATCAAGTCCAAGAGAGGGTCAGTGACACCTCAAGTGGCCTTGGTTCATTCCGTAGAGTAAGTGATAAGATCAACTGATGAAATATCGACTAATGTCAGAAAAAAGGAGCTTCTGATTTCGTCAACCAGGAAGTCTGTGGGTAAAGTATTAACCCGATGCCCAGCTAAGCCGTGATGTTTGCACGGAAGGGACTGATACAGGCAATACCAAAGCTTCCTGGTACCAGGCGGGGCCAGGGCAGATAGATAGATAGATAGATAGATAGATAGATAGATAGATAGATAGATAGATAGATAGATAGATAGGTAGATAGATAGATAGATAGATAGATAGATAGATAGATAGATAGATAGATAGATAGATAGATAGATAGATAGATAGAGCCCGCAAAACACGTTAAATTTTGCGCGCTGCATAGTTACTTTTTACCATCTCGGGAAAGAAATAAGGCTTTTGGACCCGGCCTGAATGGTGTGGTCACTTGTTTGTGGAAAGTGACCATAGCCACACAAAAGGTTGGGACGGTCACATGTCCATGGCCACGTGGCCAGCATTGTGCCAGCCATGGCTGGCAATGGCTAGCACCATGGGCCACAGCGCTTCACAGTCAAGTGAACACCCCATTCAGGCCGGGTCCAAAAACCTTATTTTTCACATTTTTTTCCCGCTGTGGTAATAAGTAAATAGGTAGTGTTGTGGATAACCTGACCACATTTTTGTGGAGGTGATCTATAAACGACACATTACACACACATATCATACATATATATATATATATATATGTATATATATATTAGTATTTTGTTCTGTTCCGAGATGTCAGGATGGCAGATCTATCTATCTATCTATCTATCTATCTATCTATCTATCTATCTATCTATCTATCTAGTACATGATGCTCCAATCGTCACAGTACACACACAGAATATATATATATATATATGTATATACATATGTATTATATACATATATACATATATACATATATACATATATATATATATATTACTCAACTTGCTCTGTTGGAAGGTGCAACTGCCTCGTGGGGAGGTTCTCTTAAAGAAAGTAGCGGAACTGCATGCACTTGTCCAACAGCAATGGACGAGTTTTTCCTTCGCCTCCCCGACCCCGGTCATTCATGCATTTTAGATAAATAAATAATCGTATATTATGCGGCTAGCCACAAATTTGACGTGTTTTGCGGGCGAGCCGGGCCGGCGAGCCCGCAAAACGCGTCAAATTTGGTGCGCCGCATATGTAGTTTTATCGGTAACCTGACACATTTTGTGGAGGTGACCGATAAATAAATAAATCAAATAAATCAAATACATAAAATAAAATGCAACAGAAATGGACCAGCTTCGCCTTCGCCTCCCCGACCCCTGTTCTTCATAGATTTTATTTGCTTTTATTTGATTTGATTTATTTGATTCATTTGATTTACTTTGATTTATATGATTTATTTGATTTATTTGACTTAACCAGCTTCGCCTCCCCGACCCCGGTTCTTCATAGATTTTATTTTATTTATTTTATTTATTTTATTTATTTGATTTTCTTTGATTTTCTTTGATTTACTTGATTTATTTGATTTATTTGGCTTAACCAGCTTCGCCTCCCCGACCCCGGTTCTTCATGGATTTTATTTGATTTTACTTTATTTGATTTATTTTTTTTCTTTGATTTTCTTTGATTTACTTTGGTTTTCTTTGATTTATTTGATTTATTTGACTTAACCAGCTTCGCCTCCCCGACCCCGGTTCTTCATGGATTTTATTTGCTTTTACTTTATTTGATTTATTTTATTTATTTGATTTCTTTGATTTACTTTGATTTTCTTTGATTTATTTGATTTGTTTGACTTAACCAGCTTCGCCTCCCCGACCCCGGTTCTTCATGGATTTTATTTGATTTGATTGATTTGATTTATTTGATTTATTTGATTTTCTGTGATTTTCTTTGATTTTCTTTGATTTATTTGATTTATTTGACTTAACCAGCTTCGCCTCCCCGACCCCGGTTCTTCATGGATTTTATTTGATTTGATTTGATTTGTATAATTTGATTTATTTGATATATTTGACTATTTGATTTTCTTTGATTTTATTTGCTTTATTTGATTTTATTTGATTTATTTGATTTTATTTGATTTATTTGACTTATTTGATTTATTTGATTTATTAATGGACCAGCTTCGCCTTCGCCTCCCCGACCCCGGTTCTTCATGGATTTTATTTGATTTGATTGATTTGATTTATTTGATTTATTTGATTTATTTGATTTATTTGATTTATTTGATTTACTTATGGGCCAGCTTCTTTTTCGCCTCCCCGACCCCGGTTCTTCATGGATTTTATTTGATTTGATTTGATTTGATTTTCTGTGATTTTCTTTGATTTATTTGATTTATTTGATTTGTTTGACTTAACCAGCTTCGCCTCCCCGACCCCGGTTCTTCATGGATTTTATTTGATTTGATTTGATTTGATTTGATTTGATTTATTTATTTATTTATTTATTTATTTATTTATTTATTTATTTATTTATTTGTTTATTTGTTTATTTATTTATTTATTTATTTAGTTTATTTGTTTATTTGTTTATTTGTTTATTTATTTATCTATATCTATCTATCTATCTATCTATCTATCTATCTATCTATCTATCTATACTTTACCCACAGACTTCCTTGGTTGACGAAATCAGAAGCTCCTTTTTTCTGACATTAGTCGATATCTCATCAGTTGATCTCATCACTTACTCCACGGAGTGAACCAAGGCCACTTGAGGTGTCACTGACCCTCCCTTGGGCTTGATTTTTTGAAATGGGTGCTATCTGTCGACAGACAGAGACTTAGGGGATGGTGTGGGTGTGCAGGGCCCGTGGTGGGGTGCCTTATGTGTGCCTAGCCAT
>WBZZ01000325.1:125000-130000 GCA_019918135.1 Paulinella micropora
GTAATAATAATAATAATAATAATAATAATAATAATAATAATAATAATAATAATAGTGCTTCTCTGTCAATGGCTGATGCAAATCTGCACATGCGCCTCCATCGAATATAATAATAATAATAATAATAATAATAATAATAATAATAATAATAATAATAATAATAATAATAATAATAATAATAATAATAATAAGCAACAACTTCGATCTGACAGGTGTTGTTTCATACAAATAACAATGATAATAATAATACTACTATATCTGAGGCGTACTGATGCAGCTAATGGCATATCCTCAACGGACATAAGCCTCCAATACCCTTGTTCGAGGTCCTCCACCCCCCCGTGTCAGTCTCTCGCCTGATGATCGGGGCCACCGATGGAGCTCCTGAGGGCAAGACTGCACTAAGCCGAGGTTATTCCGCAGTCCCAGCAACCTCTTGCAAGACGTCACCGAATGTGCAAGTGCATACACCAAGCGCGGTTGCTAGAGCTGCCTCGAAACCCCACCCATAACAATCTGGTGTCTGCTGGGTCCTGGGCTATCAACCAGCATATGCGGAGTTTAAGATCTTTTACGCGCGCAACGACCCTCCTCCCCAGCATCTACCACCAAAGGGTTATGAGTTGGCGTCACAGTTTAACGCCTTGAGGCCATAGGGCTGGAACTCTGTTTAGCAAGTGTGACTCGGTTTTTTCATCGGGATTTCCCTCAAATATGTCACAGTCAACACTCCAAGGCAGATTTACTATATCTGAGGCGTACTGATGCAGCTAATGGCATATCCTCAACGGACATAAGCCTCCAATACCCTTGTTGGAGGTCCTCCAACCCCCCGTGTCAGTCTCTCGCCTGATGATCGGGGCCACCGATGGAGCTCCTGAGGGCAAGACTGCACTAAGCCGAGGTTATTCCGCAGTCCCAGCAACCTCTTGCAAGACGTCACCGAATGTGCAAGTGCATACACCAAGCGCGGTTGCTAGAGCTGCCTCGAAACCCCACCCATAACAATCTGGTGTCTGCTGGGTCCTGGGCTATCAACCAGCATATGCGGAGTTTAAGATCTTTTACGCGCGCAACGACCCTCCTCCCCAGCATCTACCACCAAAGGGTTATGAGTTGGCGTCACAGTTTAACGCCTTGAGGCCATTGGGCTGGAACTCTGTTTAGCAAGTGTGACTAGGTTTTTTCATCGGGATTTCCCTCAAATATGTCGCAGTCAACACTCCAAGGCAGATTTACTATATCTGAGGCGTACTGATGCAGCTAATGGCATATCCTCAACGGACATAAGCCTCCAATACCCTTGTTGGAGGTCCTCCACCCCCCGTGTCAGTCTCTCGCCTGATGATCGGGGCCACCGATGGAGCTCCTGAGGGCAAGACTGCACTAAGCCGAGGTTATTCCGCAGTCCCAGCAACCTCTTGCAAGACGTCACCGAATGTGCAAGTGCATACACCAAGCGCGGTTGCTAGAGCTGCCTCGAAACCCCACCCATAACAATCTGGTGTCTGCTGGGTCCTGGGCTATCAACCAGCATATGCGGAGTTTAAGATCTTTTACGCGCGCAACGACCCTCCTCCCCAGCATCTACCACCAAAGGGTTATGAGTTGGCGTCACAGTTTAACGCCTTGAGGCCATTGGGCTGGAACTCTGTTTAGCAAGTGTGACTAGGTTTTTTCATCGGGATTTCCCTCAAATATGTCACAGTCAATAATAATCATAATAATAATCATAATAATAATCATAATAATAATCATAATAATAATCATAATAATCATCATCATTCGCTGTCTATCTGTCAGACGCCGCGGAGCGAGCTGAACAGCGGCGAATACAATTGGAAAGACAAGGTTTGGCTTCTTCTTGTTGCTGTTGCCTGTTGTGTTGTTGTTGTTGTTGTTGATGTCGTCGTTGTTGTTTGTTGCTGTTATGATAATTATTGCAAATAATATCGATAGGCCTGCGTGACGGCGGGGTGTCCGTCCCAGTCATGTGCCGCCTCATGGCAAACATTATTGCGGCGCGTTGTTGTTATTGTTGTTGCTGTTGTTGTTGATGTCGTCGTCGTTGCCCCGGTCATGTGCCGCGCGGTTATAATTATTGTAAATAATATCGATTGGCCTGCGTGACGGCGGAGTGTCCGTCCCAGCCATGTGCCGCGCTATGTGCCGCGCTGTTATAATTATTGTAAATAATATCGATAGGCCTGCGTGACGGCGGGGTGTCCGTCCCAGTCATGTGCCGCGCTGTTATAATTATTGTAAATAATATCGATAGGCCTGCATGACGGCGGGGTGTCCGTCCCAGTCATGTGCCGCGCTGTTATAATTATTGTAAATCATATCGATAGGCCTGCGTGACGGCGGGGTGTACGTCCCAGTCATGTGCCACGCTGTTATAATTATTGTGAATAATATCGATAGGCCTGCGTGACGGCGGGGTGTCCGTCCCAGTCATGTGCCGCGCTGTTATGATTATTGTAAATCATATCGATAGGCCTGCGTGACGGCGGAGTGTCCGTCCCAGTCATGTGCCGCGCTGTTATAATTATTGTAAATAATATCGATAGGCCTGCGTGACGGCGGAGTGTCCGTCCCAGTTATGTGCCGTCTCATGGCAAACAACAATGGGCGCGACCAAACCGAAGCCAGTCCCCCCATCAGTTACGGCGGACACCAATGGGAGGTTTTCTATCTATCTAGATATCGTATCGTATCGTATCTATCTATCTATCTATCTATCTATCTATCTACTATCTATCTATCTATCTGTCTGTCTGTCTGTCTGTCTGTCTATCTATCTATCTATCTATCTATTTCTCTATCTATCTATCTATCTATCTATCTATTTCTCTATCTATCTATCTATCTATAATCATTCCCAACAACAAGTGTGCCCTCTGTTCTGGTCAAGCACATCTATGCCACATCCTCTCCGGTTGCCATGTTGCCCTCAAACAAGGCCGCTATACCTGGCGTCATGACTCTGTGCTCTGCACTATTGAAGCTCCCCTTCAAAAACACATCGAGAGCCATAACAAACGCTCCCCTATAGACCAAAATGAATCAAAGTCTATGTTTGTGAAAGAGGGCGAGCAGAAGCCTAAGGGACAGTCATTTCATCGACCATCCCTGCTTGACACTGCAAACGATTGGCAACTCCAAACCCAATACACCGGTTCTGAGCAAGCCTTTCCTGTCCACATTTGTGTCACTGACCTCCGCCCCGATATCGTTGTCTGGTCACTGTCTACCAAGATATGTATTCTGATCGAGCTAACGTGCCCGGTCGAGGAAAACATCCTTGACGCACGAGCATACAAGACCAACCGATACAACGAGCTCAAATCTCAAATCGAGGACAACGGATGGACCTGCCACCTTCGACCAATGGAATGCGGGGCTCGCGGCATGGTATCGTTCTCTGTTCATCGATGTTTCCGCGCCTTGGGTTTTTCCCATCCCCAATCCAAATCCCTTTGCTTCAAGCTATCCTTCTGCGTAGCTCGTTGCTCTTTTGCGATTTATCGCTCCTGTGCAGTCAAAAATTGGACTAATCTTCCTCTAGTCCGTATTGGTGACTGCATTCCATCATAGCCGTCCAGTGTTGCATAGCCCGGGCTAGGTCCCTGCGGGGGTTTAGGCCTCATACAATGTCATCATTGTAGCTTGCGCAAGCTTACGGTGCTCAAAACACTTGGACTAACGGCTTCCTTTTCTTTCTCTTCTTCCTTATCCTCCCACTCTCCATTCCTAGATTGCCTTTTTCTTCAACGTCCTTCCTGTTCTTCTTTTTCCAGAACACAGTCTACCCGTGATTCCCATCCCGGACACATGCACAGTACACAAATTATTGTTTGATGTGAAACTGCGTTCCTTTGCAAGGACTACATTCCTTTGCGACATCTCATCTATCTATCTATCTATTTCTCTATCTATTTCTCTATCTATTTCTCTATCTATCTATCTATCTATCTACGTATCTATCTATCTATCTATCTATCTACAGGTTGGTGTAGAGGCACAGCAAGATGGAAACGTCTATATATATATATATATATATATATATATATAATACTACATATAAATATAATACACACATAATTATGTATATATATATGTAAATATATATATATACATACATATATATACATATATATATATATATATAGGTTGGGGTTGAGGCTCAGCAAGATGGTAATGTGTATGTGCATTTGCGTCTACTAGACCCAGAACCCAAGCAGGTGAGATATATATATATATATATATATATATATATATATATATATATATTTTAGATATATATAGATATAGATATATATAGATGTAGATATAGATATATATATATATATATATAATGTGCATTTGCGTCTACTGGACCCAGAACCCAAGCAAGTGAGACATATACATTTTTAGATATATATATATATAATGTGCATTTGCGTCTACTCGACCCAGAACCCAAGCAAGTGAGACATATATATATATATATATATATATATATATATATATAATATATAATGTGCATTTGCGTCTACTGGACCCAGAACCCAAGCAAGTGAGACATATATATTTTTAGATATATATATATATATACATATATATATATATATATTTATATATATATATATATAATGTGCATTTGCGACTACTGGACTCAGAACCCAAGCAGGTGAGACATATATATTTTTAGATATATATATATATATATATATATATATATATATATATATATAATGTGCATTTGCGTCTACTCGACCCAGAACCCAAGCAGGTGAGATATATATATATATATATATATGTATATATATATATATATATATATATATATATAATGTGCATTTGCGTCTACTCGACCCAGAACCCAAGCAAGTGAGACATATATATATTTTTAGATATATATGTATATAAATATATATACATATATATATATTATATATATATATATACAATGTGCATTTGCGTCTACTTGACCCAGAACCCAAGCAGGTGAGATATAT